>PVJA010001313.1:0-130634 GCA_004027025.1 Myocastor coypus
TTTCTCTGAGAAGTGAGTGTTCATCTCAGATGCCCATTTCTGGATTGGGTCTTTGAATTTTGGGACCCTAATGGTTTTTAGTTCTTTGTAGATTCTAGATAGAAGACCTTTGTCTGAGTACTTGTTAGTTATAATCTTTTCGAAATTTGTGGGTCGTCTTTTCACTTTGTTAGTGATTTCCTTTGACATGCAGAAATTTTATTATTATTATTATTTTTTTTTTTTTGAGACAGGGTCTCACCATGCAGTTCAGGCTGGCCTTGAGCTCACTTTGGTAGCCCAGGCTGGTCTCGAACTCACACCAATCCTCCTGCCTCAGCCTCCCAAGTGCTGAGATTACAGGTGTGAGCCACCATGCCTGGCTCCTGGAGTATTTTAAATGATCAACAGATTAGTTTCTGTTGTTATATTTAGAGGGTGCTGCTGGTTCTGTACTGGATAGCTAATGTAATGAGGTGAAGATTTCTTCAAATTAAGTGTGTTACTAGGAAGTTATAGAATTAAGAGCCTGGGGAGGGTGCCCAGGCTGGGAAGGGGGCTGGGACGGTAATGGCAACAGGCTATAGTGGCTAGCAAGCCCCAGTGAATCAAGTGTAACATGTGGGCCCTGGGGATATTGAGTAGGATGGTGGATATTCCTTAGCAGCTTAGCAGACCCTACTGGAGACCTTGGATAGCACTGGGGTTGTATATTGATGCTTACTCTCCAGTACCAGAATAGGACCTGGTCCCTAGGGCACAGTTTTACAGAGGCGGTTAAGTTAAAATGAAGGAATTGAGATGGTCCCTAATCTAGTATGGCTGTTATCTTATAAAAAGTAGAGACTGCATGTAGGAGGAACATTGTGCAAAGAGACAGATAAAGAAGGGAGCTACCTCTAAGCCAGGAGGGTGCCTGGAAGATTTTTCTCACACAGCTCTTAGAAGAAACCAGCCTGTCACTGTCTTCGATTTTGGAACAAAAGGCCATTCTGTTGTTTAAGCCATGCACTTGTGGTGGTTCATTATGGAAGCTCTAGCAAAAATTGTGGACACTTCATGCAGTGTCCTGGCATGGACCTGCTAAGGCACTCTGGGGCAATGAAAGGACCTAGGTTAACAAGACCTGGCCGCAGCCACCAATCCAGGACAGGATCTTAGAAGAATGTCCAGTTTGGATGTGGTTTGATCCCTGAAGGAGCTAATCAGGCCATTTTTGTTCATGGGAAAGGCCTGGGTTTGTGTCGCTTCCTTGCTGTGTGGTCTCTGAGCAGACCACTGACCTAAAGTAGGCATCTGCCGGAGAGTGAGAGAACTGGGCCAGGATCACTTTCCTGACAGGATTCTGTGGTGAACACTGAGAAGAATGGGTTTTGCTTGCGTGGGAGAACATGGCGCGGGCTCCTTTCCTTCTGTTTCTCATTTCTAACCTGGAATATTCTGGGCCCAGAGTTAGTGGTTTCATGCTAGGCAGAAGACCCTGCCATGACAAGACCATCAGACGGCAGTCCACTTCTCCCGAAGTAATGAAAGTCACACCTTTATAAGTAGTGTGAAGTAAAAGCCAGGTTTTGGTTATTTCTGTGACAAACTCTACCATCTGTCTGTGGAAACTTTCTCACTCAAAGGTTACAGTAATAAGCAGAGACTTTTTATCTCATTTTATGCTCTTTCCCCAAGACCCAGGGGTGCCCACATCTCTTTTGGGCCATGTGACTCCATTTCAGAAACATTAAGTGTTGAAGGGTGAGAAAGGCTGGCCCTGGAGAAATTTCTCAAGCCAGAGGGATGTGTGCTGTGACCCTTCTTCCCTCCCACCAGTGGGAAGCGGCCCTTCTGCTCCTCTAGGTGAACTTCTGCTGTCCTCCATTTAGTTAGCTGTGATAGTGGCTGTGGCTTCTCAGCGAGTCAGGGGGAAGCTGGAAAACATCCTGCTTATTCTTGATGAAGACGCCACTTGCTGTCCTGTCAGATATGGAAGCTGAAACTCTAGTTATTATTTTTTTTTTTTAGAATTTTTTTTCATGTTTCAGAACTTTTGTTTGTTTATTTATTTACTTTTATGGCCGGCTCAGCCTGCCCTGAGGGCAGGGCTGGCACAGCATGTGGTGCCGGGGATCAAACCGCAGTCTTTGAGGCCGCCTAAGTTTCCCTAAGCAGGCGCTTTAGACCACTGAGCCATCCTGCTGGACCTGAAACTCTAGTTAGCAGGGAACTTTGCCACAACTATTACCTGGTGGCCCCCAGGCCAGAGTTACCCTGTGCTGTCATTTCATTCCCCCTCCAGAAGACCCAGCTGGCTTCGCAGTGAGCATTCTGTAGAAGTGTAGTTACCAGTCTTATAATTTTATTTTATTTTATTAAAAAAAATTTTTTTTTGCGGGACCCGTGTTCAAACTCACGACCTTGTACTTGCCAGGCAGGCACTTGTGCCACGGAGCTATCTCCTCAGCCCCTAATTACATCAAAGTTGCTTATAATTTTATTTTATTTTATTTTTTTAATTTTTTAACCAGTCTTAATTTTCATTTTGTTTATTTTTTTATGTACTCAGTACAGGGTCTACAGACCACCGCTCCTCAGGAGGTACAGAGGGGAACTGGGCCCTTCAGCTCAGTGGTGCTCCCAGGAGAGCCGGTGATCTTAGCGCAGGAGGATCTCATGGGCTTCTGAGGGCCGGCCCAGACCCACCGTCCAAGAGCAGGGCCTGCGCGCAGCTTGGCCTTCGGGTCTTTCCCCCTGCCCTGCTTCCTGCTCGCAGCGCCGGCATGCTTCCCTGCGCTGCTCCAGCTCTGCTTCTGTGGCCCTCCAGTCTCTCACACCGACTCCACCCTGACTCCACAATTTCAGAGGCAACCCGGCCAGACAAAGCGCTTCCCCAGCCCTAGGCTCTGCCACATTGGTTACAAAAGTCCATTAGGGCTGTGATCGCCCGAAACGCACGATCAGCTGTCTGTGCTGTTTTAGGCTACTCTCTGTAGTAGTGTGTCTCAGCAGCCAGCAGGATCTAAGCGCGCCTGGGTAGGGAACACTGACGTTTCGCTAACAGAAAGGGTTACCCGGCAGTCTGCGTCATTGTGCAGAGAATAAAGCAAAATCGGTAAGACAATCGAAAGGAGCATTTGTGATGCCTCACCTGAGTGGCTCCGGAGGAAGTCTGGCTCCTAGGCGTCTTCCGCTTCCTTCTCCACCAACCTACTCAGCTGACACGAACCGCAAGCCGAGTCTGCACCCTGCCTGCCTGGGCAGGAGAGCAGAGCTGTGCTTGCCTAAGGCTCTTGGTTTTCAAGGTCCATTAATACTGTGTCCATTCACGATTACTAATTAAAGGGGAGAATTTGCTCTTGCAACCCTGTGAAGAACTCTGTTCACAACTTCCATAAGTTCTTGACTTTTTGAAGCTCAAGTTCGACATTTTCAAGGCTATTAAATTTCACTGGAGCGAAATAACCTTCACAGTAAGAAATGTTTTGCTTTTTATGTATTTATTTATTCTTGTAACAAACTGTTTCATTGCTAATTAGATGGTAATAAAACACATTCTTCCTATTCTTCGCTTCATTGTTTTACGCTTTTTCAAGCAGTTCAAATCAAATCAACCAACATCTAATAAACTCTCAGTAACTTGGTGAAAATTTCAAAGTATTATTTAAAAAAAAAATCCTCTGGAAACAGTCTTTTTTTAATGCACAACATGGTCTCATATTTATTGAGAAGTGATTCATGGTGAAAAGAAGGGCACAGGCCTTTCCTCATTGGCTGAACTAGAAACTGAAGAAATATTCGCTACATGTTTTACAATATTTTTCTCTTTCAAAGTGCATGGAAATAGTCTTAATTGTAGATACTGAAATAGTTTTTATCTGACTATCTTCAGTTACACTAGTAAGAAGCCTGATGTGTGACGTACAGCCTCTCATCCTTCTGAATCACTAGCAACTATTGAGTGCCAGCTGTATGCAGCCCTAGTCTCTGTGCTTGTACTCAGGGCCTGTGTGTCCTCACAGCTCTGTGCTTCAGCCCGCAGCAGCCCACTTGCCTCCTTCCTGGAGCCTCACACTTAAATGACTTCTCGCAACAGCAACTCGAGGCTTGACCTTGCTCTGACCAGCGGAACAACAGCAAAGCTGATGCAAGCAGTCGTTGGGGAAAGGACTTGCACTCTCCTCTCCGTCTCTTGGGCTCCTGCCACCAGTGCCAAGCCAGCCTGAGCTAACTTTCTCCAGAGACACTTGATGTGCGTGGAGAGGGCCAGCTCATCTCAGGCAGAATGAGAAGCTGCCTGAGCCCAGACGAAGCAGTAGCTCACCAGCCCAATTACGAGCTCTAAGAAGTGGTGACTGGTTTAAAGTCTAAGTTTCAATGTGGTTGGTTATTTAGCCGTATTTAGCTGGTACAAGTAGGTAACAATATTATTCTGACTTTAAGAATAAATTGAATTTTAGAATGATTGACTATTTGCTCAAGAGTTTGCTTTTAGATCGACTGCACCAAAGAGAATGGCTTAGCCATGTGCTATCTAATCATAACCTGAAACTTTAACTTCTTAAATCTAGAAATATATGTACTAGATCTTTATGTTTCTATTGATATGTATACACACATATATACAGATATGTGTATTAAAATATGGCTATGCATATATATGTATGTACTCTGTGTGTGTGTGTGTGTGTGTGTGTGTGTGTGTGTGTGTGGTGTCTCCATTCTTAAAGGCTAGAAATGAACATTATGAAAGAAATAGCTGCAATGTCCTGGAGGTATAGGTGATCATTATTGATTGATTAAGTACACACTGGGTAACAGTTGCCATTTTAGACAGAATTATTTTCTTGTGTAGGGTTCTTCTTAGGGTACAGCATACTTTTTTTTTTTTTTTTTTTCTTTTTGTCTTTTTGAGACAGGGTCTCACTATGCAGTTCAGGCTGGCCTTGAGCTCACTTTTGTAGCCCAGGCTGGTCTCAAATTCACATCAATCCTCCTGCCTCAGTCTCTCAGGTGCTGGGATTACAGGCGTGTGCCACCACACCCGGCTAGGATACAGCATAGTTAACAGACCCTACTCCTTATAATATCACTAATGTTCTTTCATTGTAATGATCACTAAAAACGTCCATACAGTAATTTCGGCAGCTAATTTTAGCCTCTATCCATTATCACAAATTTCTGACCCTTCCTGAATAAAAAATGGTAGGAGAAGAGATATCACCTTCATTTAAGAACCACTGGTGGAATTTTTAAAATATTAAATACCAAATGCATGTGTTCTTTGTGGCATGTTGGGGCTGGGGAGATAAATCAGCAGTGTAAGTGCTTGCCTGGTAAGCACAAGGTCCTGAGTTCAATTCCTGGTACTGCAAAAAGAAAAAGTCTTTGTGGTATATGGGTACTAACTTAAAAAGTAATTTAATTTTTAAAGCCTCATAAAGAGCTGTGAGACACCCTTGATGCCGGGTAACAAAGCAGTCCTCTGTCAGCCAGGCCTGGTGCGTCTCCTCTGTCCTCCAGCTCCCTCACGGTCCCTCCCTTTCAGAGGTAACCACATCCTGACTCTTGCAGAAATCACTTCTTGGATTTCTACTACAGCCTCATCATCCAAATGCATGTACCTTGCCACTATTGTTTTAAAATATAATACATTCACCATTTTCAGTCTATATTTTCTCTGTCCTTTGAAAATATGCATTTATTTATGTATGATTGCTCTGCTGAAGACTGGCTATTCTTGATTCAGTCCCAGAGCAGTAAATAGGCATATATATATATATATATATATATATATATATATATATATATGTGTGTGTGTGTGTGTGTGTGTGTGTGTGTGTGTGTGAGTAAATACATGAGATGAACACATTTAAGTTTTAGGAAAAACTATGGTGGCACCATTTGCACCATGAACCTCCACAGAGCTTGCTCAGGGTTTGTCACTGCTATGTATTCACTACCTTGGGCTTGAGAGATGACCCAACTTGCCTCGATGAGCTTCTGAGCCAGGGAAGGCAATGTGAGAAGCAGTGAAATTAATAAATATTTCTCAAGCCTCCGGCCTTGACTGGCTTCCAGAGAAGCTATTAGCAGCAGCTCTTTGGAGACAGCACTTGCTCGAGGATGACATCAGCCCTAAGTCCTTTGTACATCACCTTTACACAGGAGTGACACAGAAGATGGCTTTTGCTTCAGCCATTTCTCTCTGTCCAGTTGGTTTTCATGATTTTTTTCCCTTCAATTAGAAAAAGAATCAAATCCTGGCCACTATGAATAATCATGATGCTATAGTTTAGGGCTACTTTCCCCCTTTAATTCTCTACTTTAAATTAGAAGAATGATTTTATAATATCAGCTTACAGTGTGATAGGAAGATAAGTAGCTATCCTTTGGACCTTGGCAGGTACATTGATTGCCTGGAAATCAGAGTACTATTCAAAACCAACAAGATTTGTTTTCTGATTATGATAGCCATACATATTTATTACAAAAACTTTGGGGAAGAACACATAAGTAGAAAGGAAAATGTGGAAATTTACTCAATAACATCTTACTGGCAATGTGTGGTGTCACTTTGCCTTCAAGAACACTGGTACAGTTTCGGTCTAAAACATTTCCCCAAAGTCTCCTGAATTCGAAGATGGGCTGGGTGGGGACAGCTGGCCTGCATGGTGCACAAGGTGAGCTCCATCCAGACCCCCTTTCTCTCCCACCCGCGCTTGCTCTTTCTGCTCCCAGCCACCCGGAGCTAAGCATCTGTCACCTGCCATGCATGGCCCCAGGACGTTCCTGCGGAACAGCCACCACGTGGATCCACTGAAGGCTTGAGCTGGACTGTGGTGTTAGGTGTTCCGCTCCAGCAGTGGACAATGGCTATTCCAGACACACATTTAATTGTCACTTCTAGAGACAACATGTCCTGCTGTTCTGGTAGCCACACGCCAATGGTTTAGTGACTACCAAAGTATTATTTTGGAAAGGAATACACTTTACTTATCTAGCTAGTTACCGAAGCTCCTAGCAGAAGATTCAAAAATAGATATCTTTTCATTAACTACTTAGTAAATGAATAAACCCATAAGTTGACACAATCATACTAGGGAACACTGTAGGCCATATCTGCTTCCACATTTCCTAGGGAAAATTTTGAGTTCAACGGGCTGCTGCATAATCAGCAGCTATTGAATTCATTTTAGGAATAGTTACAAGTTCATGGCTGTATTCCTAAGTATCCCTCTGTAAAGTGAGAATGATAACCCTGAAAACAAACAGAGCACTTCTAGTTTTTTTTTTTTTTTTTTTTTTTTGTCTTTTTTGAGACAGGGTCTTGCTATGCAGTTAAGGCTGGTCCTGAGCTCACTTTTGTAGCCCAGGCTGGTCTCGAACTCACACCAATCCTCCTGCCTCAGCCTCCCGAGTGCTGGGATTACAGGCGTGCACCACCACGCCCGGCTTTTAGCACTTCTAGTTTTGAGAGAGGGTCTTGCTATGTAGCTCAGGGTGGCACTGAGTTTACTATGTAGCCCAGACTGGCTTCAAACTCATGGCACGCCTCCTGCCTCAGCCTCCCAAGTTCTGGGATTATGTGTGCCACCACGCCTGGCCAAGTTGTACAATCACATGAAAGACAGGTTCTGGCCCCAGTGGAACCGACAGCGTAATAGAGGAGACAAGCAGGCAGCTAATTCTCAGAGTCCACACCCATGACATGGTAAGGAACACGCAGGACCCAAGTCACACCTTCCACACAACGGGTGTCATAATTGTTTGGAGCACTTTCAAAACAACGCGGTGTTATGAACGTCAACACAGCCTTTATTTTCATCCTTCACAATTCTGGTTAGACCACCCAAGTGAAAAGACCGCAGTGTGCCTATGCCTGTTCTCTGTGAGCCACTGACTATAATACTGGAGAGCGACCTAAGGTGTTTCATCGCATTGAACACCTATACATTTCTTTTCAGCTCATATTATGGCGTGCTTTCTTGGTTACAGACAGAGTATCCTTTCCCCAAACCAGCTCTGTTTCTTGTAACTCCCCACCTCCTTTTGATTACATATTCCACTGGCAACTTGGACCAGCGTGCTTGCACGGTGTCTGTTGGTCTGGAGTGTTAGCCTTTGAGTCATGCAATGTTGGGAATCCTTGCTCTCTGCCTTATGTGTTAGCAGCAGTAGGAGCCCCTTAAGACTTTCCTGGAAACGTAGCTAAATACCTCAGCTTTCAGTGTGAGTGTGGAAGAATTCCAGTACAGCTAGGCCTGAGTGCCTAATTTTTTTTTAGCATAGTTTATTTAAAAAAAAAACTCTTTTGAGTTTCATAAAAATTGTTTTAAAGTCATAAAATATTGGCTATTATCATACATGAAGCACATAAGACAGAGAGAGAAATAAGCCCAAGAAGCTGCTCTGAAAACTTTACCAAAGCAAAGCAAAACAAAACAAAATAAAAAACAACCAGAGAAATAATTTAGAACACAAAAGAAAATTATTAATAAACAAGTGCACCTTATGCTTAATACTCCAAAACTGCTGATACATAATAGTGAATATCAATTCTAATAAGTTTAAAAGACAGATGATTACACCTACAATTTTTTTTTATTTTCAGCCATTCTACTAAATGTGTAGTAGGATTTTATTGTTTTAATTTACATTTCCCAACAGACCAATCATATTGAACTATTTTTCATGTATATTTGGCACATGTAGATAGATTTTTTGCTTATTTAAAAAATGAAATATTTTTATTTCCTTAGCATTGAATTTTGAGAGGTTTTTAATTTAATATGTAAAATTTTATTTTATCTTTGCTGTATTAGAATTAAACCTAGGGCCTTATCACTAAGTTACATTGCCAGCCACCTTGGCCCAATCTCTCTCTCTCTCTCTCTCTCCCTCTCTCTCTCTTCTGACTCAGGCTATGAGATTACACACTGGGATTACTGGTGTGTGAAAGCATGCCGTGATAAGAGGGATTTTTTTTTAGTTTTCCTTTGGATAGAAGTCATTTAAAAGATATGTATTTTATAAATATCTCTTTGTATTTGGTGCTTTTCTTTTCTTTTGATTTTCTTTCTCAGAGCAGAAATCATAATTTCAATAAGATACTGTTTATTATTTTTTGTGAATAATGATATTTTGGTTGATCCAGAAAACATCTTCAAACTCAATATCACTTATTATTTTCTTCTGTATTTTTTATCTTCCCTCTTTTGATTTTTTATTAATTTTAATGAAAAAGAAATAGCAATGAGACAATTTGAAAACATGTTAGGGCAGTTACAACAATTAATATGTTGCATATTGTTGTCTTCATAGTAGTTATTTAGAGTATAAGATACAGATATGATATCTTGCCTAAATACTACTAGTATAAATTTTTCCATTGAACTAAGAGAAAGTAGCTGTATATCTATCCTAACTATTTTGTATATGCATTATACATATATATCTACAAAATAATCCTTCATTTATATCATTTATATCTACCTTTTTTGTTTCATTTTGTCAGAGATGGATGTTCCATTGCTGTTAGAGAAGGTGTATCTGGAGAAGTCTTTAAAGGACCTTTTCATACTTCATGCCAGTTCAAATATTGCATGTACTTATATTCAGCAGAATAACCCACTATAGTCCAATAAACCAAATAATGGTGGGTTATCAGCAGAACTGGCATTGTCAGAAGTTGTTGATTTGAATTGTTGTCTTATAGCTCAACTCAATATGGCATTACTTTTTATACCTTGTGGCTCTACCTTTCTTCTGGATGGTTAACAACAAGTTAAAGCAAGACCTATTTAACTAAAAATGTAACTTTTGTATCTGATAAGGTCAGTCAAATCCCATCAGGACTTACCCTGAAACCATGTAGAGAAGCTTGTATATCTTTTGTCAGTGTCAGCCATCTGGATGAGCCACTGCCATTGCTTGATTGACCTGCTCTCTGTGAAAGCCTGAGAGGACATTTTCTCCCTAGGTGACTTTCCTTAGGCACACTATGCATTGTCAGTCTCCTTCAACAGAAGATTTGGGACACCACTGAGCTGCAAGCTAGGGCCAAAATATTGGCTGCCCTTGTAGCCCTTCTTTTTCTCTAAGTTTTGGTCTGTAAACTTTAGCCATTAACCATGCAGAAGAAAAACTTAATGATATTATTACCCTATAACAGAAACAGTTGAGCTTAACATCACTATCTGTATGAATATCAAACAACTTAGACATAACATGGAACTGGTGTTTTTCAACAACCATTGGTATTCTAAACTTTAAATCCCTATAGAATGTTAACTAAACAATTACATATTTTAACACAGAAATTTAGAAATCAAACCATATATAACACTGAAGCAGGACAGTCTTATGATATGTTTTTTCTTGTCTCTTGTTGTCTTAAATTATCTTTTTTTACACAAACATTTACTTGAGAGAGAGTATAGCAATAATTATATGACATTAGAAGCAGTACACATTTAGAAGACCAGAGTGATAGGTATCCCAAGGATAGTTTTAGCATTATACATTTTGATCCTCAGTGTAATTGCTTAGTTCCCAATTATCAGCATATATAGATAGTTGGTGTGAAAATTCCACAAATTAACTGCTAGTTTCAAAAACCTGATAGAGATTCTTAGGACCATTGCCTTAACCAGCTTGTTTCCGTGAATGCGTGGCTTTGTCCCTGCCACGCTTCCTAACTTTTCTCCTTGCTCGCTCTTTGTTCTTTCATTCTTAATTTCTCACTTTTCATTAACCTGTTATGCCTTTCTGTTCATATTTCTTCTTTTGAATTTTTATACTGAGTAGACTACACAATATTTACACATGTGGGTCTGGCTTATTTCACTTATGAGTATATCTTTAAGTTGCATCCATTTATATACAAAGGCTTTGAGTTTGCTTTTCTTTATAGCTGAGTAATACTCCATTGTATAAAAATACGACATCTTTTTCATCCATTCCTCAGGTGACAGGAGTCTTGGTTGTTTCCAAGATTTGGCTGTCGTAAATTGTGCAGCTACAAACATAGGCTCACATATATCATTATGATATGATGTTTTCAGTTCGTTGGGGAAAATTCCTAGAAGGGGGACAGCTGGACTGAATGGGATTTCCAATCCTAGCTTTTTAAGGAGTCTCCGCACTGATTTACATAGTGATTGTACCAGACTACATTCGCACCAGCAGTGGAGAAGTGTTCCTTTTCCCCCACAACCTCTCCAACATTTGTTGTTGGTTGATTTCTTCATAGTAGCCATTCTTCCTGGGGTGAGATGGTATTCTAGTGTTGTTTTAATTTGCATTTCACAGATCATTAGTGATATGGAGCACTTTTTTCATGTATTTATTAACTTCTAGTATTTATTTCTCTGAGAAGTGTGTGTTCATTTCAGATGCCCATTTCTGGATTGAGTCTTTAAATTTTGGTACCCTAATGTTTTTTAGTTCCTTATAAATTCTAGAGAAAAGGCCTTTCTCTGAGTGTTTATTAGTTAAGTTTTTTTTTTTTTTTTTCCAAATTTGTGGCTTGACTTTTCACTCTACTGGTAATTTCTTTTGATGTAAAAAATTTCTCACTAAGAGGGTGTCCCAGTTACTAATTCTTTCAAGTATTTTCCGTGCAGCTTGATCTTTGTTCATGAACTGTTTGCCTACTTCTGTGTCTTCAAGATTTCATCTTACTTTCTGTTCCAGGAGATTTAGTTATTCTGTTTTAATGTTTATATCCATTTTGACTGTAGTTTAGTGCACGGTGATTTACCTGGGGAATTATGATCCCAGTTTTCAGCATGTAGAGAGCCATTTTTCCAGGGCCATTTGCTAAAGAAGCTATCTTCTAGTAAGCCTGTTTGGCCCTTTTGTCAAAGATAAAGTGACTGAGTGTTCTTTGTAGTTGTATCTGCGTCTTGTAATCTGTTCCTCTGATCTTCATATCTGGTGGTATTTTTTTTCCAGTACCATGCTGATTTTATCACAGTAACTTTGTAGTATAATTTCAAGTCAGGGATTGTAATGCTTCCCATCTTGCTTTGTTGGTCATGATTACCATTTGCTAGTCTAAGTCTTTTCTGGTTCCAGATAAATTTTAGTAAGGTTTTCTCTAGAACTGTGAGGTATGTTGATGGTATTTTGATAGGGATTACATTAAATCTCTATAACAATTTTGGGAGTATGCCTATTTTCACACTGTTGGCTTATCCTATCCAGGAGCAAGGCGTATCTTTCTATTTTCTGAAATCCTCTTTGATCTCTTTTTCAGATTATTCTAATTTTCATGGTATAGATTTCTCACTTCCTTTCTCAGATTAACTCCTAACTATTTCTTCCTTTTTTTTTTTTTTTCCCTTCTTCTCCTTTTTGATGCTATTGAGAAGGGTATTGTTTGTCTAATTTCTCTCTCAATGAATTCGTTATCTGTGTAGAGGAATGTTATTGACTTTTAGGTGTTTGTATTCTGCCATGCTACTGAATTTTAATTGTAGTAGATTCTTGGCGGAGTTTTTTGGGTCTTCCAAGGAGAAGACCCAAAAAAGAAGTTTTTTGGGTCATCTGCAAATAATGGTAGTTTAACTTATTATTTACCTACTTTCATTTCTTTTATTTCTCTCTCTTGTCTAATGGGTCTAGCTAATTATTCCAGAACTACATTGAATAAGAATGGTGATAGAAGCTAGGCATGGTGGCACACGCCTGTAATCCCAGTACTTGGGAGGCTGAGGCAGGAGGATCCCTGCAAGTTCAAGATCAGCCTGGTGTACAAAAGTGAACTCAAGGTCAGTCCGAACTGCATAGCAAGACCCTGTCTCAAAAAAAAAAAAAAAAAGGAATGGTGATAGAGGACATCCTTGTCTTGTACCATATCTGAGGGTAAAAGAGTTTAGTTTTTCAGCTGGGCATGGTGGCGCATGCCTGTAATCCCAGCACTTGGGAGGCTGAGGCAGGAGGATCAGTGAGAGTTCGAGACCAGCCTGGGCTACAAAAGTGAGCTCAAGGCCAGCCTGAACTGCATAGTGAGAGCCTGTCTCAAAAAAAAAAAAAAAAAAAAAAAAAAAAGATTTTAGTTTTTGCCCATTTAGAGCTATATTAGTTGTTGGATTGTCCTAGATGGCTTTTGTCAGATTGAGGTAGAGACTATCACAATTTTCTCTAGGACCTTGAACAGGAATGAGTGTTGGACTTTGTCATAAGCCTTTTCTACATCAATTGAGATGATCATTTTTTTAAAAAAAATTTGGCTCTATTGATATAGTGTACTGCAATAATAGATTTTCATATGTGGCGTCATCCTTGCATCCTGGAGTGAAGCCGATCGGGTTATGACGTATCATCTTCTTGATGATTTGCTGTATTCTATCTGCTAGGATTTTATTGAGGATTTTTGCATCTATGTTCATGAGGGAGGTTGGTCTATAGTTCTCTTTTTTAATTGTGTCTTTCTCTGGTATTAGTTTGAGTGTAATACTTGCCTCCAGGAACAATTTTGGGAGGATTTTTTTTTCAATTTCATTAAAGAGTTTTAGAAGTATTGGGATTATATCTTCTGTAAATTTCTTGTCAAATTCAACCATAAATCCATCAGGACCTGGACTTTGCTGTGTAAATAGGTTTTTATTTTATTACATTTTGAATTTCACTGGCTGTTACTGGATTATGGAGAGTTCTTACGTCTTCTGGATTCAATTTTGGTAAGTTGTACCTTTCTAGGAATCTGCCCATTTCTTCTGTGTCTTTGTATTGTTTTCTTCATCTGTTTTGTTATCAAGGCTTCAAAAGTGCCAATGGAGCTTTTTATTTCAAAAAAAACTTTCTTCGACCAATATTTTGCACTAGTGATTTCTTCCTTTTCTTTTTAGATCATCAGTGAAATGGTTGGTAACAAAGTTAGATCCACAAAGTTAGAAGTATATTTCAGGGACACATTAGTAGCAATTGAGGGTTGCTGTTTACAAGGCTGTATTCGTGCCTCTGTTCAGAAAATTCCTGTGAATATCCTAAATACAGGATGGATTGCTCAGCCACAGCAGAGGCGAGGACCACTGAGATCCATTCTCTCCCATGAAAAGTTTATGGTCTAGGCTGAAAGGCAGGAGAGTGAACAGGCGACTGTGTGTTGTGCTGAGAACTGAGAATGGTGGCAGCACCAAGCACAGCACCAGGAACACTGGGATTTGGGGTCACGAGGCTTCCTGCTGGAGCCCAGTCTAGAATAAGGAGGTAACTAATTTAGTCAGGAAGAAAACAATGCATTCTGGGCATTCTAGACCAGCAACTTCCATAAGAGCCTCAATTATTCCCGCTGACTTTGGACTGTTTTACAGATCTTACTGGCAACTACGTTAGTTGTGCTAAGTTATAGAAATGGTCACAAATCCTTCGTTTCCTTATAGCCAGGGTTTTATAGGGTGACAGCATGCACCGTCCATGAAGAAGTGGAGGGAATTTAGATATGTCACGTGACTTGCTTTGATTGCAGGGAGTAAATGTGAAGGTTCTGAGATCAGAGCAGCATGGGTGAGTTAGAGCCTCAGGTGGCTGAGCGAGACCCCTGAAGTTGGGCTGCTGGCGGGGACAGGCCAAGCTTGGGAGCCCCAGTGGCTCTCTTTACTCTGGATGTCCAAGTGCAGACTCAGAGCCTGTGGGTGTTCTACCTTACTTGGCAAAGGGGACTTTGAAGGTTTGGTTAAATTAAGGATTTTGAAACAAGGGGAAATGTCCTGGGTTATCTCGGCAAGTTTATTGTTTTCACAGAGGTTCCTTGAAAAGGGAGACAGGCAAGTCAGAATCAGAAAAGACCAATGGTGGCAGCAAGGAAAGAATCCGAGGACAATGTGGAGCTGCTTGGAGCAGCGGTGGAGTCGTGAGATTAGAAACCGTGGAGATCCAGGGCCTCCAGAAGGAACAGCCCTGTGTGTACCCTAACTTCAGTCTGGCCCAGGCTTCTGACCTCCACAACAGATCTGCACCACTTCACACTGGCAAGATGTTGGAGATGGGTCACAACTAGATGGCAAAAGCAGAAAAAACAAGAAGTCACTGGGCTGTTCTGGAGAACTGATGTTGATTGATAGCAACAGCAACTCTGCCGAGCCCACACAATTGCCTTCATTTTGCAGACACCACTACTACAACTTCAAAGGTTAGGTTCTTTTGCATATCTCACAAGCAACCAGGAACGCCTGCCCTCTGACTGCCCTCTGCGATTCTGGGGCCTTCATCTTCCTATGCTAGCTGGTTCAGGGGCCCACTACCTGAGCTGCAGTCCAGGGAGCCTTTTACAAGGTAGACGTCATTCCATCAGCACCTCTTACAACTGCAGAATAAAGTTCAAAAATCCTAACACCGCTGAAGCGGCTTTTCAATGCCTTTCTGGAATCCATCTGTGTGGTGAATTTCCCTGCTTTGCCGCTTCCAACTCGTCACAATGGCCTCTTCTGGTGCTTTCTGTTTTTGTGGTCCAGTAACTCTCATGCATCCTGCCTGTAGTGGATTTCTAACTGGTGGTCAGCTTCTTACACACAGCTGAATTAAACAAGCGTGGTGCTGGGTGTGGGAGGCCCACCTCAGGATTGTTGCCAGCGGCATAAAGGCAGCACAGGAGAAGCTGCCAGGGCACTGTCAGGGACGCTGTTTGGAGAAGCTGGTGGAGCTGTGGGAAGCTGTGGTTCTCTTGGGTTGCTCTGCTGGAGGACCTTGCCATGCTGGCTTTCCCAATGAACTTTGAAGGAGTTTTGGTCGTTCTGAGCATCGCTTCCTGGCTCTGGAGGGGAAGATGGCGCGCTGTTCAGCCTCATGAAGAAGCTTGGCGTTCTTGCCGGGAGCTCAGCTTTCCGCATCGCTGGAGATGCTCAGGACCTCACTGTTGAGGGGGACGGTTGTGGTACTTTTGGGGGAGTCCTGTGCCTACCTTGAGTGCTGCTTTCTAGCTCTAGTTCAGATCTGTCATCATGCTGGCACAGGCTTCCCAGCTGCCACCACTGACTTTTGGGCCTTTCCTGCGCTTCTTTTATGATTCTTGGGTGCTTCCTTATAAAATAATATTATAAAATGTGTCCTGTATTGTATTGTTTCTCTTGATAAGCCCCAAACAATGATGCTGCCTTTCTCTGTTTCAGAACTACTTTCCTTCCTGACACCTCGATATTGTATTTGCTGACTGTAACACTTTCTTTTTCCTCATCTCTGAAACTTAGTGTCTTGTTATGGTAGAAGCTTCTTAGTTCTGCTATATTTAAGAGCACCCCTTTTCTAGAAACTGTCCCCAGCATATAGGAACAACGTCTAAGAACCACATATTTGTTTCTAAACTTTATAGATCCACCTTACCCCTCCACCCTTCCACTGCTTCATGACTAGGCACTGATTTTAGATGCTCATTCAGTTTCATTTTGACAAGAATTGGAATTCTAAGGAAGGACTCTTAAAGAAGGCGTCACTAACTCATGTTCTCAGCAGTTCCCTAGCACAGCAATTCAGCAGCTTCTAACTCTGTGTCTATAGTCTTTCCTGGCTCCTCCTCTCCCCAAGGTCGGTGCTTGGAGTCTCCTGGATTTCTCATTTCCAGTACCGTCCTCTTTCTCTTTAAGCTACCAGATCTGGCTTATATTACTGCTCAACTGTGAGTTTTGTTAATACATTTTGAGAGTTCCTTATTGTTGCCTCTGGATACCTTGACATTTTGGAAGCAAGATAGGAAGGGCATTCGTCCATCTCTAACACAGTTCTCTCAAATTCTGGTTTGCAAGGCCTGCTAAGGAAGTAGCCGTTGGTAGCTGCTCCTTCCCTGAAGCTAGCTGACGTGAGCTTGGAGCTTGGAGCTAGCCTGCTGTCCAGGCCTTGCCCCTCCTCTAGGTCAGCTCAGCACTGTGGAATGTCACGAGAGAACATTCTATCCTTTGTTAAGAGACTTGACCGACCACAATTATATTATTATGCCCTCTGTCTGTTGAAAAATTCCAGGGAAAGTTAGAAAGAATCACAGGGGATTTTGGCTTGAATCAAATGAAACCAGTGTGGAATGAAAAAGCAAAGATCTGAGCAGCAAAGTAAATGCCACACACTGCCAAGTATCTGTTGTGCTTAAGCGTTGCCATGAGCGCCCTGCGAGCTGTACATCCAGGCGTGTGTAAGTGGCCTCCTCACGTGATAAGCATCACTGCAACATGTCAACTCCCTGTGTTACAAATTAACCTTATCGTGTGTGCTCTGCGCTCCGTGTAGGGTCCACAGCTGGGACTCCACAGGATCTCCCTGGCATCTTCAATTTGTGGCTGCCGTTCCCTTCTTTGCCTTTGCACCCAGGCTACTGAACGCTGCAGAAGCACAGTTGCATAGCCACAAGCCAAAGCTGCTACACAGCTAGAGCTTTTAGGTCCAGCTGGCCTTTACTACTGCTTGATGCTCCTACTTTTTCTCTTTTAGTAGATAGCTTTGCACAAGTCTTAATAGACAAAATCGAGGCCATCAGCTACGAACTGCCTTTCTACCCTGACTCACGAAAGGACCATGGCTCCATTCACCATTTGCCTCAAGTTGAAGGGAAACCGAGTCAGTGCTTGTCAGCTGCACGCTCCACCTTTCCAGACTAGCATCTCTCTAGAACTCTGCAGTCAACTTGGTGTTTGTTGGCCATTTCTGCGGCTACCCAGTAGGCTTCTCAGTGTAAGCTACTCAGAACGAGTAGGTCACACTGCTACCTGCCTAACTTTCCCATGCGCACTCCCGACAGCTGCATTTGCTAGGCATTCAGGCCCCAGACGTTGGTGTTTTCCTTGACAGGCATGCATCGCCATTGTCTGGATCATCTTCCCAATGTCAAGTCATCTTTCTTCCGCAGCTGTGGTCCTAGAATCTATTTTCAACACAGCAGGCAATGGAATCACTCTGTTAGCAGTGTAATTCGGATTCTGTCTCCTGCCCTACACTCTCTGTTGCCTTCTCATTTCATGGCCCCTAAAACCCAAGTCTGTGTCAGGGGCATCAAGCCCCCACCAGGGATCACGGTTGCCCCTGCCCTTGGGGCCCGCTTTTGCTGTCCACGTCCTACTGTCCTTCGACTTTGAAAGCAATGGCCTTGTGTGCCTGGGCTGTCTTTCTCCTGTCTGCCTGAACTTCTATGGACCTATTTCAGCCTCAGTGCTTCCTTAGTACTGCGTCTTTCTGATCCCTTGATACCGCTACTCTACCCTGCTTTCCATGTCATATGGGCCACGGCAGCGTGCACCACCATTGCGTGGCCTCTGTCCCCCTGTTGCTTATTGTCTGTTTCTGCACTAGAGTATAAAATTTGAATAAATAACTTTTGATTTGTTTCATTTGCCACAGTATTTCTTAGAGCTTATGACGTTTCTGGACTATAGGAGGACTGTAGGAAATAATTTTTGGGAAGCAAATGAATGAATGATTTTATTGCAGAGAAATTTTGTTATTCTCAAAATTATTAGTTATTTCTCAAAAGTATATTTCTGCTCTCTGAATCAATGTTCTTAGTCTATAAATGCAGTTAAATATCACTACTCTTTCAAAAGTTGGTCTTCCCTGTGTTTTACAGGTCAGCTGAGGCTGTATGAAAATTATAGCAAAGAAAAAGAAATGAGCACATAGGAAAGATAACAAGATGGAACATTTTCAAATTATATTAATTTTAAAAGTACAGAATATGGGGCTGGCAAGATAGCTCAGCAGCTCAGTGCCTGCTTTGGCAAGTAGAGGGACAAGGGTTCAATCCCTGTGCTACATGCTGTGCCAGCCCCATCCGTACAGAAGGCTGAGTCTGGGTATGGCGGTGCATGTCGGTAATCCCAGCACAGGAAGGCTGAACACGGGAGGATCACTATGTGTCTGAGCTGTGTAGAAAAACCCTGTACCAAACACATAAATGGAAAAAAAAAGGACAGAAAATGAGACCCAGATGGGAACAAGATAAAGGATAAGAATGCTGAGCATGACAGCCCTGCGCTTATGGAGGGGTCTGGGGGACTCGTGTGTGTGTGTGTGTGTGTGTGTGTGTGTGCTTCCGCACACATCATCGGCTGAATCTCTGGCCAGGCCTTATTAGTGCCTGGGTCCCCAGATGGTAGGGAGAAAGGCTGAGGCAGGGACAACACTCCCTCGTGTGTGTTTCTGGACAGTGACATCAGTCTGTCCCTCAGCCTGCTCCCAGGGCTCCAGCCGCAGCTGTATGCCACAACGCGGTGTGAGCCAAGATGATGAGTTCTTACAGAACCAGTGCCACATCTGCGTGCCACTCAGAAAGCCCTGGTGCAAAACTCAAATGCATTTGCTCAGACTCTGCCAGTTACTTGCAATTGTGACCCATTCCGGTATACTTCATATTTAGTTCTTGACTTCTGCATTCAGCTATTTTTCTTAGATTGTATCATTGGCTCGCTTATGTTTGGGATAAGAAACATATGCTTTGCTTACATTAACTCATCCAATTTCACAGCAAAGCTAAGATTTCTAAAAATAAAACAACTGGAAACAACAAATATGCCCATCAGTACAAAAATATTGGTAAAATGAATTATAGCACGATGTTACTACAAAATGTCATGCAGCCTTTGCAAAGAAAGCAAGCAGGTGTGTGTGTGTCTTGGGTTGGGGAAACGCTGGAGAGACATCCAACCAACAAAAGGCAGGGTTCCTTGAAAGCAGAAACGTGGTTCACTCACTCTGTATCTTAGAAAGAATATATTACCTTTTTCCACCTGCGTGCTTGGTGCAGGCTCTTACTGTGCAGTGCCACTCAGGGGTCCCCTTGCTTTCAGTCTCCTCGGCACTGGGATCACAAGTGTGCACCGCTATGCCAGACCCAGTTGCTGGCTCAGTGCTCCCTGGGGGTGGGGCCAGCATTGCATGGGAGGCCAGGGACGGAACCCTGGTCCCTGCATTTGCCAAAGCGGGTTCTTCGTCTGCTGAGCTCTCTTTCTGGCCCAGAACGTATCATTCTTGTTATGTGGAACATTCTGATGTGAAATGGTTGTGCATTGTGTACGACCGTTCTTGTTATGTGAAAATATTTTTTAAATGAAGTACAGAAATTGAGGATGGTAAATAGGTCCAGATGGGTACCAGGGAGGGCTCCACCCTCCTGCCAGTGTGTGTCCATAGTAGTGGGGGGCGGGAAGCTTGCGGGGCGTGTTTACCTTTTAGAATATACGTGTATATAGTAAGCAATAACTACGTATCACTTATAAAATTATACCGAAACTTTTTACATAGCTACTGCCATGATACTAAGAGTAGACAGTGACGATTTCTGAGTGCGTGCACAGCTGAGGGCAGAAGTGAGCATTGGGACCGTTATTTTTCATGTGAGACATAGTGTGCCTGGGAAACACCGGTTCACGAGCTCATATTACTTTTACTTGCATCTAAACAAAACAATGTGGAAGAAAGGTCGAAGGCAGCAGAGAAAGACAGGCGGGCCTCACGGAGCCGCGCCGCGGCCACTGACCACTGGGGAGAGCAGGCTACCTGGAGGGCCTCGTCCGGCTCTGTGTCTTAGTCTTTCACTTTGTCGGACAGAAAGTAAAAGTGCTTCTCTTCCAGGCTGCCACGAGGGTACAGAGGGTTAACACAATACCTACATGTGTCTTGTATCTGGCGTGTGCTGCGTGTGGTGCATTATAAATACGTGCTTAGGCCAGGAAAGCAAAAACACAGCAACACAAACTCAGCAGAGCCAGTCTGCTTTCATGAGGACTTCCAGGTCTGAGCCCCTTCTAGGTTTGGGAGTCTGAAAGAGGAGAAAGATAAGGGCTCAAGCAACTGCAATTGCAAGCTGGCAATGAGAGGAATTTTAATTCAACTGAGAATTTCAAAATGCAGCTGTGTTCTGTGCTACGCCTCAGCTGGTGCTTTTTCTCCTGCTCTTGCTGTCTTTGCAGGCCTTTGTTCCTAGTTCTAAGAAACTGCCAAGCCTATTCTCCCCACAGCCTTTGCTGAAGTCTCCTGGTCCCTTGAGAGCTCCCTTGAGCGGTTTATACCATATGGTGTAATCATCTGGACCACAGAAACCAGTACTGTGTGGTATGAGAGTGTGTTGTAGAATATGTTTTACCGGTTGCTGTAAGATTTTAGTATGTTTATTGATTGGTAGAAACTATTCTGAAAGATTATAGATTTTCCTTCAACTTACCATTTCCTGTAAGAGCTTTTTTATTTTCTTTTTTCTTCTCATAATTGCAAGGTTACTTTCTATATTTCTTTTTAATTCACCCACTCAACATTTGTTAAAAATCCTTTGTTTCTGTCAAACTGTGCAAACCTTCCTCAGCAACCTTCTCCTAGTTAGCTTTATTTATAAGCATGGATTCACACCCATTGCCATACTGTCTCTGGGTACTGGATAGTTTTTAGCTGATGTCATGGATGCAGTCTGCTCGACCGGCTGGCCGGGTGCACAGTGAGTTCTGGGTGGCCAGACGCAAATGTGTATTTACTCCTGCCTTTACTTCCCTGCTGAGATCAGCATGCTGGCCACTTCTTAAGTCTTTCTCTTGAATTGTACCTGTTGTGTTCTGGAAAACTCCTCCCTACCTTGCCCCTTGCCACGCGCCCGCTGCCTCAGGCTGTAGGCACAGTATCTAAGGAGATCCTTTACAGAGCTTCTGTCCCCCAGCTGATTAGTCTACCTGTCACCACCACCCTCAATGGACTGCTCTTCAGAACCCAAAGATTGCAGACCAATGGGTCCGGAGGAGGGGCCGTCACTGACACGACAGTTTCGAGCATTGCAGTTGTGGAAAAACGAGTTTGTGAGAAAGGTTCTCATAGTTCCACAGAAATTTAAGGGTCTTTTCTTTTTTAAATGTTCAGTGGACAAATTTAAAAAAAAAACTTAGAAAGTAACCTTGAATTGTCAAAAATTGTTACAAAAAATTTACATGCAGCTTTCAGAAACTTCCTCTGCATGAGAGTTCATTCTGCCCCTCCACATTGCCCAAACACTCCCACGCAGAGAAGACCCACTCAGGCGCCAACTGACCCCCATCTGGTGGCACTAGGGGGCAGAGTGCTCTTAGCGCTCTTGCTCCTTTCTTTTCCAAGGATGTTCCCCCTCTGTCTCTACTGATTTCCTGGAAAGGCAGCGATGCAACGATTAGTCACTTGCAGAGACCCATGGCCAGCAAGATTCTTTCTGCTCTCTCCCTGCCTGACTGTGGTGTGTGTCCTGGTGGCCCTGTGAACCACAGTGAGGGAGCTGACTGCAACCTGACATGTGGACGCGCTCACGCCAGCCTCTTGGTCTCTGCATGCTCTCTCTGCCAATCTGGATGGGTTCAGAATTTGAGAGGGGAAATAAGGGAGCCACTCAGACCCTACTCCAGGGCCAAGATTACCTTCTGCATGGAGTCCCTCCTGCCATCTGCACACTGGGGAGAGCGTCTCGCTATCCATGTGTAGCTCTGCCTGCTGTAGAGGGCACCGGAAGAGTGCTGTGACTCCCTCATGTGGAGAGGCGGCCACTCCTAGGGTGACTGCACCCTCCAGAGGAGAGCTAGGTGTGCCTGGGCCCTGTCGTGGGTTCTCCTCATCCACCGCACAGTGCTCGGCTCAGCTAGAACCCCTACAATTGCATACTTTTGTCTTCTACTTTTGCAATGTGTATAACAAAATAAAGAATTTATTACTACCTAAACTCAAACAAAAGGACTGGAGAAATGTGCAGGGGGAGCACTGATTCTTTCGGAAAGTTAAATCCTGTCTACTATCGTATGGATTTCCACTAGTCTAGGATTTGCATTCAGTTTGAAAGAAAACCAATTTCTTCAAAACTGTAGAATTGTTTTAAGAAATCATTTTACAAAAACAGATAAAATGTGAAATTAGGCTTGGAATCTGTAACAGATGAAAACCTTTTTCCTTTGGGATTTGATGACTATGTAAATGGATTTTACAGTATTCACTTGAGGCTATTAAAATATTACAGCCTTTTATAGGCAATTCCAATCAGCGTCCCTAATTTATATGTAAGGGAAATGTTGAGTCATTCCAGTTTTAAAAAGAACGCTTGGCAAGTTAAAACCTGCAGTTCTAGGATGCTAACCCTGAGCTATATGCGGCTCAGCCTACTCACTTTAACAAAGATTGCTGAGAAGCTACAGGCATGAAGAATGGTGTGAGAAAGCCCGATTGAAGTTAAGCACGCCTTATCTGTGGCCACAAAGTTCTCATACGTAGATGGGCAGCTGTGAGTTCAGTCAATCAGCCATGTGCTTCTCTCGATCTGTGGCTCCAGATCAGAGGGCCAGACACTGGCTAAATGGGTTAGTGTTATGTGTGGACCCCTGAATGCTGGATCTTGGGCTGATAAGTATTCTAGCATGCAGAAGTAGGTGGAATTTCTTAGTAGACAGCAAAGACACAGAGAGAGAAAGAGAGAGAGAGACAGAGACAGAGACAGAGACAGACAGACAGAGAGAGAGACAGGGAGAGACAGAGAGAGAAAGAGAGAGAGACAGACAGAGAGAGAGAAAGAGAGAGAGACAGACAGACAGAGACAGACAGACAGAGAGAGAAAGAGAGAGAGACAGACAGACAGAGAGAGAAAGAGAGACAGGGAGAGACAGGGAGAGACATACAGAGAAAGAGAGAGACAGACAGAAAGAGAGAGAGACAGAGACAGAGACAGACCAAGAGAGAAAGAGAGAGACAGAGAGACAGAAAGAGAGACAGAGAGAGACAGAGAGACAGAAAGAGATAGGGAGAGACAAAGAGAGAAAGAGAGACAGAGAGACAGAGAGAGAGAGCAACAAAACATCCTTGGAGAATTTCAAGATGTAACATTTTGGGGAGCAGAATTTAATCACCCTAAACTAAAGCCAGAGGACCAGGAGTCTATTAGACACTAGGACAGACAGAGAGTGAGAATGAGGCAGAGGGCCTGAAGGAGACCCCAAATCACTGTGACAGAGGCTGGCCAGCAGGCGACTCACTTCTGATTGCCGTTTGCTGTAGAAATTGTGAGCTGCAGGCCTGAGTGAGGAGGGTACCAGCCAAGCACTAGCTCATATGGCGTGCTGGCAGGAGGAACAGGGCTCCAGCAAATTATAGAAGTTAGTTGTTATTTTGAGTAAGTTGATTTAAAAAGAAAAACCAAACTGGCACATGAGAACATTTCAGAAGTAGCATGACTATGTACAGATCAGGTAAATAATAGAAGTAGAGACATTGACGCATTCGCATATTTTTGGACTTACTGTATTTACTTTCTTTTATGTTATTCTCTTCTCTCTAGACATGAGTGTAACATCAGGTCTTTGAGACACATTAAGGGAGGGCTCAGTGGGTCTCCAGAGGTAAAACTAGAAAGTTGTTTACCATTTTAACAGAACAGATTCCTGACTAGCCAAATCATATGGAAGAAAAAATAGGGAATATCAAATGTAGCCAAAGACAGCATTACAACCCTGTAGCACTCTCTCCCTAACTCTGCTCAGTTCTCAGGGGCTCACAGTCCCTTTCAAGGACAAACCCATAAGACCCAGGGTCCTCCCACTGGGTTCCACTAGTTAAGATCCTCCCACTCCCCAGGGCCACCAGCTGAGGGCAAGCTTTCCACACCTGGACCTTTTTGGGACTCCCACACCCAAAACACACCTCAGTCCTAGGCACAGCTCCTGCTGGTCTATGGTAGAACTCGTCTTCACCTTAACCTGAAACCCTAGCCCTAACCCTGACTTTAACCCTACCCCTAGCCTTGAAGATTCAAGTTTTAACTGTCAAACGGAACCAGAAGGGAAACTGTTCTTACAAAACTTCAAGTTTGCAGGTCTCTCGCCTTCATCTTTGTGTATCTCCAGGTGAGAGGCCAAGCCTTGACATTCAACCTCTCTCAAACCTCACAATCTCTCTTTTCCCTATAATAGACAGCTCAATGAGTCACTGATATGTAGACCAGCTGTTAAATGGGCAATTAATAAATAAGTCTTACCCAGGCACATACCTTTTAAATAATTCCTATTGCAGTATCATTTAAACCTATAGTGGCATAGTTGTGCCTTTCAGAGTGCTTGTTTATCAGATGACTTTCGAATGCCACCCACACTTTAGAAAAGTTAGCTGTGATACTTCCAGAGATCATTTAGTGTAGTTAATTCAGTTCATTGGGATAAGTGAATAGATCCTAACTATTACTTATTTCTTATATCTGTAGTCCCAATTTTCTGTTTAGGAAACCTAGCACTGACTTTCTTATCTGCTGTGTTAGAGGGTGGCAAACAGTCTGATGCCAAGGAAGAACTCAATAAGAGAGACTGGGTGCATTTTCTTGATGAAAAGTGATTGAATGTTTAAAAAGCATCTCCTGCATTCCTGAAGATTAAGTAGGTAACACTTGGACAATAATCCCATAATCCCATATGGTTAAATTTAGGACCTTGAAAAAGTTCCGCCTAACAACAACCTCCGTACCATTTTTATTTTATTATTATTTGGAAACATCTTCATTTACTTTAAGCCTTTCCCTTGGAATTACTTATTCCAAGATTTTTAAATCAATGGCAAGAGAACTGTTCACTAACATTTTACCTCCTTTATACAAATGGTGTTTTTTAAATACACAACTCCCATTTTAACAGGCTCTCTGTGGCGAAAATGTGTTTCATTTATGATTGTGTAAGAACTGTTTTGTGATGTTTCTGCCACGAAACGTGGACCCTTATCCCTCTCCTGAGCAACTCATCTTTTCTCTTTATTGAAGTCAGCGGAGAAAGAGGGAGGGGCTTGTGGGGCACTGTTCATTGATGTCGGTGTTTGCTGTTTTGTGATGAAGCATCTCAAAGGAAAGAAAATACGGCAGGATTGTCATCCAACAGACACTTGTGGCATGCTGGCCGTGAACTGGCCTTGCAAACAGGCACGTGTGGAGGCACCCAGGAGCCATGTGGACAGGTCCCAGGGCAGCCTGTGAGGATTCCACACCGTCAAGGGAGCACTATGATGAGAGGCTTGGTGGCTTCAGCAGCACTTTTCTACATAGTGCACACAGTCACAGCTCATGAGCCCTACACACATGCCCAGAGGCATGCTTTCCCATTCCTGCTCAGCTCCCAAGCCGAGCAAGTTGAAGGTTAAGCTTGGTCACCATATCTGATTTCTTGATGTGTTATCTGATCATGTCTTTTTAAACCATGTTTTGAGTCCCCAAATAAATGCATTAATAAGTTAATAATTATACCTAACAAGGCATAATCTCTTGCACATTACTGAAAGTGCAATTATCCCTTCCCAAAGTCTTAACACCTCCAGCATTGCTCAAAAGTTTATGTCGGGCCCAGCAGGATGGCTCAGTGGTCTAAAGCGCCTGCTTAGGAGGGCCTGGGCAGCTGCAGAGATCGCGGTTCAATCCCTGGTACCACATGCTGCACCAGCCCTGCACTCAGGGCAGGCTGAGCTGGCCATAAAAATGAATAAACAAACAAACAAAAGTTCTGAAACAAGAAAAAAAAAAAAAGTTTATGTCAAGCATCTCTATCAAAACTCAAGCCAGTCTGTGGCCATACCATCCTGAAAGGGTCTGATATCATCTGAAACTCAAGCCAAGAGCTTAGCTATAAATTCACCTCTATGAAATTCAGAAAGGAGTACTTAATCCCAAGATACAATAGTACAGGGCTTGCAGTTCCATTCCCAAAGGGATGAATAGGAAAGACAGAAAACAATAGGAAAAGGGCCAGCCGAATAGCTCAGTGGATTAAAGCACCTGAAAGCTGGCGCAGGGACCAGGGGTTCAGTCCCTGGGCCCTGGGCTTGCTGTGCCAGTCCTGTCCCTGGTGCATGCTGAGATGGCAATTGAGACTGGGCATGGTGGTGAGCACCTGTAATCCCAGCTCTTGGGAGGCTGTAAACAGGCATACCATTATCAGTCCAATCTAGTAGTGAGAGCCTGAACACGCTGTAGACCCTTCCCTAAAACACAAAAAATGAAAAAGAAAAAAGAAAACCATAGGACTAAGGCAAAACTCAAACCCAGCAGGACAGGTATTGAGCCATGTAACTCCATGTCCAATGCCCCGAGCAGTGTAGCAGGCCTACCCACTCCCAGTCCTATGGTTTCAACTGTCACACAATGTCTCTCTTGAGCACTGTCTGCTCCTGAACCGCCTGTGGTCTGTGGCTTTCCTTTCCAGATGTTGCATATTTCTGGCATCTCCAACTTCCTGGTATCTTTGCTGAACTTTAGCCTTCATCCTCACAGTTTCACATGTGATCATTTAGGTACCCCTTGCCTGCTTCCCAGACTTTGCATTGAAATCTGGGTAGAAGTTCTTCGACCCCACAACTGTTGCATTTCACACAGCAGCAAAACCTGTATCATGTGGGCAGTGCCAAGGGCGCCAGCCACCAGAGCAGAAGCCTCTGGGTGCATGGGCGGTTGAGAACAGTGAAATGTATCTCAAGGAAATCAGTTCCCTGGTTCCTCAAGAGGTCTCAGATGATAAGCTAACACCTGCACACCCTTGAGACTGTGATGGGTGGGTCTTCTTGATTACTGAGATACCTTCAAATCATCTTTCTTCTAGTGCTTAAAGTACCACGGAAACTCTTAGCTAACGAACACTGTTGCTTTTTGAACAAATTGGTCCCCAAACAGAAGAGTTTGAAAAATTTTGTTTTTATCTGCAAACTCTGCATCAGGTGACAACATAACTATGGCTATCTTTTCTATAGAAACACAGACATGGCCATCTTTTCCAAAATGATGGAACTAAGTTTGTGAAGTGAAGCACTACTATATTTGATTTCTTTGTAATGATGGTCATCTCTTCAGCAACCACACCTCCGTTGGCCCCAACTTTACATGTGATTCCTTTTGAGTCAAAATGTCAGATATTTTAATTTTTGTGCTCTGCTTTTTCCTCATGATTCTCACTATAAATCTGACTATAAGGAACCAGCAGTTCGTACACCACAACCTGAACATTGGGTTGCCGTAAATTTCCTCCACTAGCTGGACTATCTTTAATCTCAGTCTTCCAGTCTTGGTATATAAGCAAAATGAAGACTTTTTTGCCAGAGTGTAAGAGGCCTGGCCTCTAGCCAAAGTCCCGATAGAGTCTCTGTACCCAGCAGCTTGGCTGCATTATCGTGTGCGTTCCTATTCTTTGAGCAATATCCAAAATGTCTCATAAGTCTGAGTTTACAGCATTCTAGGGATTCCTTCACTTTATTTCCAAACTTTTCTAAACTTCTCCTACAAACCAGTTCCAAAGGCTTCTGAACCATATGGCTAGGTGTAGTCATGGCAATGGTTTTATTTCTCTTATTCTGATTTTCTGTGTTGGTCGCTTTTTCTGTTGCTGGATAAATACTTGACACCCACAATATAAAGGAGCCGAGGTTTATTTGGCTCCTGGTTTCAGGAGATTCAGCCTATGTGCAAGCAGGTGTCAAAGAAAGAAAAGAGTAACAGGGAAGCAGAATAAAGATGCAGCACCATGGCTGGGGGTGATGATTAAGCTTGATCGTCGCAAGTGTCAAAGCTTTACGAATAAATTTTCTAGGAACTCAGATCTGAATATACAGGAATAAATAACAGTTGAGTCAGCAGAAAAGTAAGTCTATAATATCAAAGAATGGCAAATGGCAACGCATAAAGTCAGATGTGGCCTTGGAGTGTCATGAGAAGATTAAGTGTGGAGTTTGGAACCGCAGATGGAGAGAGAGCGGTGACAGCATCTCAGAGACAGCAATGAGAAGTGCAATACTTATTTACTGAGGAAGCAGCAGTAGTGCTTTAGAGCACCTGGCTCAATGGCTGTTACAGGCACCAGGAAAGAGATGGTGAAGTTGTTTTCAAAATGCTTGATTTAAAATAATGTTCTTCAAAAAAAAAATAATAATAATGTGCTTCCAGGAAAAACAAAACCAAAAAAACAGAAAAATGAGGTTGTCTGTTAAATGAATTATCAGGGGGTAATTCTAGGATAGGTCATTCAATTACCTGCATTTGTCAAAGGACAGCAGCAACAAAACAAAACATTTTAATTGTCTTAGTGCTGAATAGAAGATTATGGAGGCAAAGGGACCTTAATTTATGATGAAATATTCAAATAATAGAAGTAAGCAATTTTTTAGCATAGATTTTGTTTCTTTGGGTTGAATGCATTCAGATGTTCCTTTAAGAACTCTGGTTTACATACTCTTCTAATGTGCAATCATCTTCAGAAATAGACTCCGTGTATCATCTAAAAATCAGATCCTGAAAGGGTGAGCTGCCATCTTCTGAATCAGACTCTGTGTGTTATCTAACATCAGGGGAGCAATTCCTTTTGCCTAATTTTTCCCTAGAAGACTTGATCTGCTTCACAGCCAGAACACCATGTGGCAGTGACTCTATGGGCCACAAAGAGTTTAATGTCCACACTCAGGTGGTAATGTGCTCCATAAGGACTTAGCAGCATTCCAGTGGCCACCTAGTCTGAAGGGACTGTTGATGACTTGGACATGAGTTGAAGTTGGAACATCGGTCTTGTTCTTGAATCCTACAACACTCAGGGCCGCCTGGGAGCTGAAGCATGGCTTATGGACACCACAGAATGATGCTCAGATACCCCAGTTGGAGAGGCTGAAGACTACACAAAAGAAGAGCTAGATTAATACAGGCTTATAAGACATACTGTGGTCACATCCTGTCTCTTCGCCAAGATTTAAGAGCATCAGAGTTTTAAAGACTCAATGGCTTAAAACCAACCAACCAAGCAGAATCCAGCCCAATACCACATTACATTTACCACATGAGGGAATGTTGCACTATAAATAATTCATTCCCAATGGCACTTCTCAGCTCCAATGAACTCAGGCCATTTTGGAGCATTAACTCTGATGGGTTTGTTCTCATTTATTTTCTAATACAATCTTGGTTTAGCTGTAATGGTTTCTTAGGTCATTTATTTAGACTAGCCAGGTTCATCCTGCAGTCCCACAGAAATAATTTCTGTTTCTCAAATTGATAGTTGCAGAAGAGATCTCCTTGATTTTGTGTGTGTGTGCAGTGAAAATGATCTGTGTGTTTTCAAAGCAGCCAGTGTCACGGTGGCTGGAATTAAGCTGGCTTAGATTAAAAACAGACTCATGTCTTGGAATGCTGAGTCCAAGCCCTAGCTGCATGACAAGTGGCTTGCTCCACTTTTGGAAGAGGCAAGTAAGACCAAGCCATCTCCCCTGGGTGCACAGAGGGTGAAGTAATATATGTTTGTTCAGCGATTTTGGTCAGAATCAGTGTTACAGAGAAATGTTATATGTCATTTCATGACAGATGATAATGATGACTGTGGATTAAATAGTTAAATCTTTTCAGTTACAGATACTAGTTTGCTCATTCTAGAGGAGGATTTTCTCTCTCTATCTCTTTTCCTTCCTTCCTTCCTTCCTTCCTTCCTTCCTTCCCTTCCTTCTTTCTTAACTGTCTCATGCCTCTGACACCTAGTCCCAAGCCTGGAGCTCCAGTGGAAACTGTTCTGCTGAGATCACTGTTTCAGGCAACTGTGCTTGTCTGCCATGAGCACGTGTGAACTAGCCCTGATCCCCAAGGGCTGAGACTAGATGGACAATTGAATTGAGATTAGTCCATCCATGCATGAATACTGCTGGTGATGTGGCCTTGCACAAGTTTTATCTCCCCAAATAAAGCGTGAGTTGAGCTCATTAGGTTACCGGTCTTAGGAACGTGCATGGTCGTGTGTGAAAAGAACAAGTTAGGGGGTGTCAGGAAGAGAAGACAGCAGATAAAGAGCTGTGCAGAGATCAGATTCTCCAGTTGAAAGATAGAAATCTGGCCCGACAATCCATTAACTAGATCTGTTTTGGGTTTGAGAGATTCTTTGAGTCCATAAATTCTGTTTCAGTTTCTGTCCTTCTTGATACCTGATTCAAAACTATTTGTTCCCTATTGCTATATAATAAACTTTCCACTACTTAAGATAAGTGAAGTTAGTTTCTGTTCTTAACAACAGTAAAAAGAAGTGAAAGCATAAGTAAGTGGCTCTTTTTTTTGTGTGTGTCTTTTTGAGACAGGGTCTCGCTATGCAGTTCAGGCTGGTCCTGAGCTCACTTTTATAGCCCAGGCTGGTCTCGAACTCGCACCAATCCTCCTGCCTCAGCCTCCCGAGTGCTGGGATTACAGGCGTGAGCCACCACGCCCGGCAGTAAGTGGCTCTTTAGAGCTGAGTTTTTGAAGTCTGGTTTAAATCGGAGTCCCTTTCTGCTCTGCTGTGGATCGAGGTAAACGAACTGCACTCCAGTATTTTAGCAGAGCGGCAGCAGGTGCAGCCTCTCCTGAAACTCTGGGCTCTTGAACGCTAACTGATCTCACGCATCCCTGCTCTGAGAGGACACAGCTCAGCTGTGTACGGCGGTCTTCTACGCAGGTGAGTGTACACTGATTCCTTTCCTATTCATTCACAAGTCATTTCTGCCTTTGTTTGCTTTTGTTCTGCACAGCAGGGAGCTGTGCTTCCCACATCACTTGGCCACCCATCTTCAGAGGTCAGAGGACCAAAAGCAGGGCGCAGCATCAGCTCTGCATGGGTCTGCAGAGCCTCCCCCACTGGACCGCTACCACTGCACTCTGATGCTATTAAGAACAAAAATGGAAGAAATCTATGAGATTTTAGTCGGCTCTAGTGGCAGCTGTAGAACGGGGCGGCAACTCCAACTGAGACTGGCTCCAAGTGCTGCCCTCCTCTACACATGGGGCTGTCCTTATAGGCAGAGGGAGAAAGCGACACAGAGAAACAGCCTGACTGGCTGCCGTTAGCATTTTCCCTGCGTGGCCGTATTCTGGCAGTTGCCGGCCTCTGGTTGGGTGACAGTTCAGAGGCTGTGTTTGGCTCAGGTTCAGTTACTGGGTTACAGGGTATCTACTCAGGTACGTTGCAGATTACACAGCAAGCCAGACTAACAGTTTATAGTGCATGAAATTTCTTGGGACCAAAAGTTGTTATCCAGGTACAGTCTTGTGCAGACTCTGACAGGATAGACTCAGGAAGGGAGGTCATTCTGTGTGCATCCAGCATTTGCCTGTGATTGGCTCCTGTCCTCTTGGAAGGCCTCTGTCCCAGTCCTCTGTGCCCAGCCCCAGGTCGCCGAGGCTTCCTGCTGCTGCTCATCTGTCACGATTACTTCCAGGGGTTACAGCTCTTCCGTTACCCATGTGGCCAATTTTTGATGTTAACTATCTCTCATTGAGACAGCTGCCATTGTTTTCCATTTTCTTGACTGAACCCTAACTGACGCAGGGTGAGAGGATAAACTCATTATCCTTTCTAGTAACATACAGCCCAGAGTAAAAGCTGACTCTAGTCAGACAGACCTGTTCAGGTGAACATACTAGCTCAAATTCCAACTCTGATTTGTACCCTTATCTGACTCAGGCATCCAGCTGAACCTTCATTCTCCACATCTGAAAACTGGACATAAAGACAACCCACAATGTGGAGAAAATTCTATTTCACAGTGGCATCAAGACAGTACCAAGAGGGTAAACAGAGATGATTAAATTAAGGCCTGCCTGGCCTGGGCTCCTGGGGTGGAGTTCAGCTTTTTCATACGATGCAATTAGTCTTTCAGCCTTTTGCACAGGTGACAGGCTAATAAGTGCCACTAGTGGATATGACAAAATCCAGACAGTCTGTGAGGGAAGCACTGGAGGGCCGTGTTAGTCTGCAGTAGCAGCATAAGCAACACCTAGATACATCTCATCAAATGACCCTGGATAGATGGGTGAGCACATTAGCCTGTTCGGGTTGCTAAAATATTTCAGTAAACAAACAATCACTCAGTGTTTGCTGATGCGACTACCATGGTAGTTCATAACTTCAGACCCGGCAACATGACACTACCTTCCTGCTGGCCTACAGCCTAAATGTGCCAGCTGAGACTTGCTGGCCACTCTCTAACCAACGAACTGGGCTGGCAGACATCAATGTGTGTCGTGTTCTCCTTGCAAGGTGCCCACTACAGGGTGTGTGTTGGGGGGGTCAGCCAGCTCCCCAGGGAGCAGAAACCCTGTGCATGTCTACTACAAATGTGTGCAGGATGGACAAGACCAGTAAAGATGGGAGTCTAGCCCTTGGAGTATAAATTAATTTGGAGGGAAATGGTGTAGGAGAGAGAAAATTTTCAGTGAGTGGCTTGTACAGTGAAATAAAGAGAAAGAAACAATTGCAAGGTTTGAAATCTGAGTCACTAAGGAATATAGTTTTAAAGAAACGTGATGTACCTGGAAATGTCCCACATGCTTTAAACACATAATTAATTTAGTTCCCACAGCAACTTTCTGGGTAGAGAAACACGCTGTGGACCTGAATCACTTGGCCAAAACTGCAGAGCCAGGAGGTGTGCGGGCAGCTGGGAGTGGCTGGCTGACCACAGAGATGTAACATGGTGGTGGCGGCAGCCAGGCTTGTGGGAACAGCCCAGGGGTGACACGTAGTCTCTGAAGGCTGTTGTGGAGGACAGACAAGTATTTCCTGCCCATCCTCCTTGGACACCCACCCATTTCCAGCTAGGTCTCTGCAGCCAGGGTGATAAGCTAGCTAGACAGCCAGGGTGAGGAGAGGGCTGTCCTACTTTAGCTACAGAACTGAGAATGGCGGAGGGTCAGTTCCCACACCATAAGATGCTCTTGCCATCGCTGGAAGATGGGGGAGAGGACAATGGCAAAACCAGTAAGCACAGTGACAGGAAGCAGACTTTAGTGGAAGTTGGTGAATGGGAAGGAGAGAAGTCGGGAGCCCAGGAGGTGGGAGGGCTTCGTGCTGAGTCCCTTTCAGAGCAGTTGTCGGTGACAGACAACAAAGCCGAACTCTGTCCCAGTTTTGGGCTGATGCTGCTGACTAACAACGACCCTGAGCTGAACCTCCGTGGCATCTTCTTTTTCCCTGCACGTGTTTGCTGTGTGCAACAAACACACTTACCTGGGCGCCCCAGCCTGTGGCATCCTGACGCTGTCACCGCCCTCCTCCCTTGTGCTCACCTCTTCTTCCCACCCTTGATCCCTTTCTAAAATTTCTACTGGCTCACTGCTTTCTACCGTCTCTGTTGGTTTTGTTCTTATTTATATTTGGTTCCTCAGGGAAACACGTGACTTTTAACCTGTGATTTATTGCACTTAGCATTAAGGGCTCAAGTTGCATCCTTTTTCCTACATATGACTCAAATGTACCTTTCGTCATGGCTCAAAAGCCTTCCACTGTGTTTAGAGACCAGGTTTTCTTTATCCATCCATCTCTGGATAGCTACGTATGTTGCTACCAAAAAGCAGCTATTGTGTTGCTATAGCCATGAGTATCCGTTTATCACTGCAGTGTGATGACTTGAACTTTTCAGGAGGCAATAGGTACAGCAAGTGTAATGGAAACTTGACTCTGTGCTGACTTCCACAGTGCTTGTTACACTTTACAGTGCAGATGGGGTCTTTTTTCCTACATCCTCCCCAGTACTTATGATTTCTCAAGTCCTGATGAGGGCTGCTTCCCTCTGGAGTAAGAGGGGATGTCAGTGCTGTACTGATTTGCATTTCTCTGATGGGGAAGATGCTGAGAAGGCTTCTGGTCACTTGCAGGTCTTTGGAGAAGAGTCTGCTCGTTTCAGATGCCCATTTGTACTTGGATCCTTTACTTCTGAGGTGTGGCCTTTTGAGTTTTTATGTTTTCTCACTGGCAGTTGCCTGCCCACGCCTCTGATGTGTGAGGCACCTTTCCTGAGTGTGTGCTTCCCAGCAGTGTGGACGCAGTGTGTGTTCCGCCCACATCCTCCTTTCATCCTCATTTGATCGGAAATGCAAGAAGTAGAAATTTTAGAAATAATTTGACTCACAGCTTTCCATTTCCTCGTTTGAAAAGCAGCCTTTCTACAAGAGTGGTTGGTCAAGGTTAACCCAGGAAGGTGGAGAAAAGACCATTGCATACTCAAAGCTCAAATTTTTCCTCTTTGCGCTTTGAGGTTGGGTGTGGCCAGCCCAGCTTGGCCTCCATTCAGCCACTCTTTGGTGGGAAGAGGCTGAAGCCGAGACCTGAGGCTGCAGAGGAATATGTAATGTGTAAACACTGAGTTGCCATAGCTCAGCTTCCTTTCAGAAACATGTAACCTTATACGTGCAGTCTTTCCTTGAATGTACCAAGTAAGCAAAGAATACAAGTTACCTCTGAAATGCTGTCTGTTGCTGATTTGTGATGAGTCACTGCTTGGGTGGGAGGGGTGGCACAGGCCTGTGACCCCAGCACTCGTACTCAGGAGGCTGAGGCAAGAGGATCACTGTGAGTTCAAGGCCAGCCTGGGCAACAAAATGAGCTCAAGACTAGCCTGAACTGGATAGGAAAACCTGTCTCAAAAATGAACAGAGACAGAGAGAGAGACAGAGAGAGAGAGACAGAGAGAGAGAGAGAGGAAAGAAAAGACTGTTAAATGTAGGCTCACTTTGCTTTTCTTATGTAAAAATCAGAGGCCATAGTTGCCCTGAAGGCCAAGTCCTCTACTCACCCTACTGTGGTTCTGAGGAGATGCTTCCTATAGGACACAGTAAGGCAATGAACACAGTCCCTTCTGGAGGTCAGGGTTCGGAGCCCTGTAGGGGGCCTGGACACAGGCAGTGGGAAGCCAGGCAGCCTTGGCTGTGGCGTAGCAGGGCCCAGTCAGCAGCAGCAGCTCCCACTGGCAGCCTCCCTGGGCCGTTGCCTGGCGAGGGCTGAGTGGGCCTCATGTGTTTGCCCTGCTGGTTCTTTGGTGTGCATGGAGGTGACCACCTCAGTGGTGCACCTGACAGCCAGATGACCTGGCTCTGTAGTCCCTGGGGAGACGTCCCCAGCCTGGTCGCCTGGCCGGTATGCGTCTGCTTTGGTTCAAGCACAGTTTTTAAAAGCCTGTCCTTGATGAACGCCTGAAGGACAGTCAGTGATCTAAGACTCAGCAACAGGCAGAGAGAAGAAGTAAGTATCCTCCAGGAACTTGGTCTCCCTGAGCACGACCAGCGGGCCGAGCATAGTGGCATGCTCTCTTCCTGCCCTTGCCGCCCCGGGCTGCTGGAAACCCTGCGCTGCTGGCTTATCTGTGATCCGGAGCTTTGCGGGGGAACGTCGCAGTGAGCTCTCATGGCACTATACCTGAGTGCAGTTTCTAGATTGTTGAGATCGCAGTTAACTTAGCAGGAGAACTTTCTGATGTAAGTCGTTTCCCTAAACTTTTAGAGGTGGTAAAGGGAATATCAAGATCCTTTAAATCATAATGTGCTAAGATTCAGATTTTAATGGCCTAGTTTATGTCTCCCTCTTGTGCATGGCTTATAAAAGCATTCTTAGTGCTTGTGGTCTTTGCAACAGTGCAGACCCCAAGCCTCTCCCCTCAGCCTCTGCATCCATGTGTCTGCCTCTCTTACACTGGAAGAAACTGCGCGCCCAGCCTGCTCTGCAGTAAGTGTCGTCTGACTTGTTTCGTAACACCAGCGATTTTCCTGCCTCTGCGATCACCGTTGATTGAATATTTTCCACTCTGCCTCTATTTCCCAGTTCTAAGGCTCTTGTTTCTCTGAAAGCAAAAATACTGCTTGGTTAAGACACCATGCTCTAGTTAAAACCAGTGTGCCATCAAATTTTGGCTATTTGAATATCATTCAAAAGATAAACTACTCATATTAAAATATTACTCACATGACAGAAAATGACCCAGGTACCTTCTCGGTTAGTTGATGGTTTTACTAAGTGATTCTCAAAGGATCTCTTTGTAGTTGTACTCCTGGTAGCAGTATATCTTCTGAGCTGCTTTCTAATCATTGCCTAATACCTTTATAAGAGTGGATATACATATAGAAAAATATAGTTATACTTGCAGTGTTGGTCTTTCCTAACTGAAGAAACTGTGAGGTAGACTTGTTACTGTATTATGACAATCACTAGAAGTGATGAGGTAGGTCTCAGAGAAGCCACACCCTGCAGGACTTGGCATAACTAAGCGAGCAAGCCTCAGAAGCAATCGCATTAGCTCCAGCCCTGCGTGCTGAGGTGGACCCTGCAGCTGTGCTCATTCCCATTTTAAAGGTGACGTACCTGAAGATGAGCACATCTCAGTGATTTGGCCAGCATCAAAGCACATACTTAAGACATAAGCATAGAGTATTAATTTTTCTGACTTTTAGGAATACATATTTGATATTCAGAAAGATAGTGATGTTAAGACCAATTACCTATGTTATAGAGTAATAACATCATGAAGCTTCTCTGCTAGAGGGTTGAGAATGCAACTTAATACGCCAAAAATTGGAAAAAGAAAGGCTACAAAGATAGCCAACATTTTGGTCCTAGCCCTTCAAGGTCAGTGAGGACAAAAGAGAACCTGTGCTGTAACATCCCATAACTCAGTAGTGTCCCAAACTTTCTGGTCAAGGAGATTATGGGACCTCAGAAGAAAGGAATAAATTAAGTATAGTGTGTCTAAGGAGAGTCACCTAGAGAAAAAGTATTTTCTCAGGCTTTCACAGAAAGCAAAATATTCAAGCAATGGCCGTGACTCATTACGAGGGCTGACACTGACGACAGTTCTACAAAGCACTGTACATGGTTCCAAAGTTAATCCTGAGGGGGTTTGACCTTGGAAGATACAAAAGATGAATGTTTTGTTATACAGGTCTTGCTTTAACTTGCCCTTGATCACCTAGCAGAAAAACTTAATTATGCAGCATAAAACACAGAGCTAGTATGATGACCTATAAGAGGCTTAAGTCAACAGCTTCCAACATTGCCAGTTTCACCAGTCATCCAGTGCAAATAGGCACATGGGACTGTGTATATAGCTACTTCCTCTCAGCTCAAAGAGAAGAAATTTTTTTCTTTTTTTTTCCTCTTTTTCTTTTTTTTTTTCTTTTCTCTTTCCTTACCAATATTGATCAGAAAATTCTTCATGACTACACCCTGTGCTCTGTATAACTCTTATGAAGACAACACTATGCAATGTGCCAATTATTGCGAATGTACTACTAACGTCTTTTGAAACTATCATATTGTTATTTCTTATTGAAAATAATATAAGAAAGGAATACATATTGGAGTATCAAGTACTATGCTGCATCGGGATTTTTAAACATCAAGAAAACTTGCCTCTTATCAAAGCAGAATAGAAATTTGTACAAAATGCCACAGGAAGCATCCGGGTGCCGCACGAGCAACCCTAGTCTCTCCATCCCCGAAGCCTTGGTCCACGGCTGCTTTCCTCTTCCTCCTTCAGGATCTTGCTTGGCACAAATGTGTTGCAGAAGCTCATTGGACCCGAGTGCGCACAGCCCTGACGGCAGTTACTTCACACGTGGCTGGCCTGCGGCTCTCTGTGGGTGATGTTCTTCCGAACAGGTTGGAGACGGCAGTGCTGCGGGCCTCGGGCCCCACAGCGCCAGGTCACGCCTTCCCGAGCCCTGCTGCCTCCCGCTGCTCTTGCAGGCATCTGGGTGCACTGCACGCGTCCTCTCAGGCCCCCTCCTCCTTGCCGGCCGCTCCACAGCTTATCAGAGACAACGCTGCTTCTCGAACCCCTCCTTAACCTCGTGAGCCTCACAGCGACTCTTCCTTTCTTCCTGCTTCTTCCAGCCTGTTGAAGCCTCGGGTTGGCTTTGCAAAGGTTGTCTGTCTGGCTTAGAAGAAGTGGGTGTCAGGGGAAACAGGCCAAGCTAGGGAGGGGTAATGACCAAGCGTCCTAGAAGTTACTGAAAAAATTAGCAAGTCCTAAAGCTTTCCTTCTATTATATACAGAAATTGTGTCTGATGATATTCAAATTTGCCCCAGCGATGAAGTCATCTGTCCTTAAACTCTTCGGAGTAATTAGAAAAACCAGGTAACTTTGGGCAGATGCTGATTTAGAACCATAATATGTTAGTTTTTCTAACTTTAATAATACTCCAGGGCCAGCCAAATAGCTCAGCGGTAAAGCACCTGCAAGCAGGTGCTGAGTCTTGGGGTTCAACCCCAGACTGCCGTGCCGGCCCCACCCCCAGGGGCACACTGAGGTGGCAATGAGACTGGGCGTGGTGGTGTGCACCTGTAATCCCAGCTCTTGGGAGGCTGTACACAGGTGATTCACTACAAGTGTGATCTAACGGTGAGATCCTGAACACCCTGCAGACCCTTCCCTAAAATACAAAAACTAAAAAATAATAGTAATAATACTCAGGTAGGATTTCTGACAGAACAGGAAAATATGTAGTCTTATGCTTGTTCTATGTTCAGCTTGTCATTGGTGGTGGTAGGTCCGATGGAAGCTATCTCCAAAAGAGCAAGTCACTGTCCTGGAATAATGAAGAAATTATTAGCTCAGGAAAGGTTGATGGTGAAAGCAGAAATACATGTTCTTAACCTGAAGAAATTATTTGATCTATTATTGGAAGTTCTTGTTTTGCTCCATGATTAAATATATTTGCGCTGCAGTTTTACCCCTTCTATGAACAGATGACCGCGCTTATGGCCCTTTTGCCTATGCTTAGAATTTACTTTAGCACACTTGAGTGGACAGTGGGTGGCCATCGCCGTCTGCCTGTGGGATGATTGCACTGCCAGGCTTTGGGTGTGTGGTAGCGTTGGAGCTCAGTCCAGTGCCCTTACTGTGTAACGGCAGAGGAGGACTGCAGGTCCCCGATGGACCTGGGCTCTGAGGGCCTCATCCCCTGCCATGCGGTGTGGTGCGGTCGCGGTGCAGTCGTCATGCTCCTCTGACTTCCCTTCCCACTTGCACAGCGCTTGCAGACCGTTCTGGCACGCCGTCGTGCTGTATGCTTGACTCCTCACTGACGCTTGCTAATAATGCCTCACAAGACCATTAATGAAGCCAGGTAAGCATTTCATAAAAAGATTATGAAACCATGAAAGTACTTATATCCAGCCAAGAGCAAAGCCATGGAGCAAAAGGCGAAGTAGCACTGCTCACGGTTTTGTGTACGGTCTAGATACAGAGACACACGGGAGACAGCTAAGCTGGTGTTTTGTACGACTCTAGCAGGGAACTTTTTCTTCCCATGTTCAATATTACAGCATTAAGACTTGACAGTTTGACAAAAGTCAAATTCTTTAAAAGTGAGTGTATTTTTTAGGCTAAAGGAAAAGGTAAGAAAATGAAAGAAACTAGAATATAAGTACTATTTTAAACTTCAGAACTCCTACTAACCTGGGTCAGGTCCCAAAGAGGGGCTGGGGTGCTCATTAATGGCAAATACGTACATTAGAGAAGAGGCTGAGGAAAAGTCACACCTGAGCTCCCTGCTGTTGTGCTCCAAAAATGAGTGCACAGCTGGAAAAATAAGGCAAAGATGTCACGAATTCTACCAAAGCAGCATTTAGTGAACCAGGAAAACCCTGGACTTGACAAGCAGCCATAGGAGACTTGCTTGGACACTGGAACAAAACAGGTGACACGAGGTGGGAACGAATCACTCTGCTGCACTCTGTGCCATGCAGGTGGGCCTCTCTGGGGGCCGAGAAGTGAGGGAGCTGTGCAGCAAAGCCTGGAGCCAGGACAAGGTGCACTCTGGAAGGACACATGCACTGGCGCCTCCTCCAGATAGGCCCCGCCTCCAGCAGAGAGCTCACGGACCGTGCAGTGCGCCGAGGAGGCCTGAAGCCCTCTCGGTGCAGGCGCAGCCACGCCTGCCTGCGAGTATTGCTGCGCTGCGGACCGCATCTTCCACTGCATGAGCTTCTGGGTAAACTGCATTTCAGATCAAGGTGTGAGAAAACCCCTGACCCAGAAACAGTCGCACCACGTCTGCTTGGGCTTTACAGTGGCCCCGTGGCTTATGACTTCCGAGACCTAGAGAAGCAGGGGGAGGTGGGGCCAGCGCAGTACTGAGATGCCAGGAGGCCTCTGCAGCTCAACACACTCTTAGCCAACTGCTCCTCAACATCAAGTCCTGTTTTCCGTGGCACGGTGCAGCTGATGCTGTCACTCTGTGGTCAGGAGCAGGAAAACTGGTGGGGTGGAAAGAGATTAGCGGTCTGAGAAAATATGTAATTGGTATTGCGTGGCAGCAGGGGGTGATGATCTTTAGGGACCACAAATAGGAGGAGACAAACGGCTTAGCTGAACGAAGGCCAACTACAATTTTTAAAAAGTACTAAGGAGGAAATACATTCAAATCACTGAATTTGATAAATTTCCTACTGTCTGCCTCCATACATAACAAGTTAAATGAGATGCTGTATGTAAGGAAGCTAGCCTAGCACATGAATTATACTGATTATTCAATTAAATTAAAAACCTGGCAGCTTTAATTACTGCTGTGCTGAGGGGCAGGCAATGCAGCTCAGCCTTGGCAGCAGCCCTGCTTCATTGGAATTTCCCCCTATTTGCACTAGAGAATTTTGTTCCTCATTTCAGCTCCTGTGCTTGACAGTATGGGTGGAAAAACTCCAGGCATGAATTCAGAGGCAGGCACATGGCCACCGCAGCTGCCAGCCAGCCCAGGGTGGTCAGTGTGTATAATGAAGCCAAGCAAAGCTGAGGTTGTACTGCTCCTCGGGTCTTTCTGACAGCTAAATAAGGAGCAGCGAGCCCATTTTCATGGAGGAGGCGTGGAAAGGCAGAGGAAAAGTGTTCTTAGTGGTAAGAATGGCCTCAGTCTGGGAACCTCAGGCTATGTCTAAATATTACCAAGCGTTGAGATGCAGATACATAAGAATGGACTCATTGTGCAGATATTTCCAGAAATATAATCTTTTGATTTCATGGGGATGCAATCAGGTGGGTATCAGGTTTCTTTTCTGGCCATCCAGAGACAGTCTCAGCGTCTCTCGGGCTGAGCAACAGACTTCTGTGTTAGAACTGTGTTGGATGTGTGCTAGAACACTGCACTGCCCACGGTGTGCTTGAACCCATGAAGAGCCATTTGGCAGGTGGAAAGCCCCACAGGGACAGAGCCTGCTGGAACCCTCAGCTCATTGACATGGCTGCTTCTTTGCCATTTCAATGTCCTGATGGTTTCAAGTCAAGTGATTAGAATACATGTGCCGAGGCATTCCTCTCTACTCTACTCCCCAGCCCTCCTGAAAGTGAGCAAGAATTCCTTGGATGGAGAAGGAGAAAACCATTTCCAATTTGAACTAGTGTCATGCCTGTGGTAATCCAGGAAGCTCAACAAGGTCACAGAGGATGCGCAGGATGGGTATAGGCTTAGGATGACATAACCCCCAAGGCAGGGGCTCTAAATGTTGGCTTTTGAGAGACTTAAAATAGAATGAAATCAACAATAACATCAAGACAACCAAACACAACTTTTCAACTTTGTTTACCTATGCTTAAATTTTTATCCTTATTGGTACATGTTTGTAGCATATAATGGTTATGTTCATCAAAATCAATGAAAAAGCATGACTTCAATCCTGAAGGGCATAGGGGCTGGGGAGATAGTTTCATGGCACAAGTGCCTGCCTGGCAAGGGCAAAGTCAAGAGTTCAAATCCCAGTCTTGCCACCCAAAAAAGAAAAAAAAATCCTGAAAGGCATAAATTTAAATACTAAGAAAATCACTTACCTTCTTCAAGTTTTAGGTTCCTTAACCATGAAAGGAAATTTAAACTGGTCATGGTGGCTCACACCTATAATCCCAGCACTCATGTGACTGAAGCAGGAGGATTGCTCTGCGCTTGAACCCAGCCTGGATGGAGGACATAGTGAGTTCAATGCCAGCATGAACTACATAGGAACTACATACTACTTTCGAGACCTTGTCTCAAAAGCAAAAGGAAACAAAACTATGAAAACAAAGCAAGGAAAAAAAAACCCAACCCCCCTTCGAAATATAAAAGGAAACTTAAAGTCAACAAGGACTTTATAAAATTAAGACATTGCAAAAATAACATATCATTTATTTTTTACAATTAATACATTCCATATTTTTGTCTTCCTTGTTGTTGTTCAGGGTACAAGATGCAGATGTGATTTCTTGTCTAAACATCATTAATACAGATTTAGGTTTTCATTGAGCTAAGACAAAGTAGCTGTATATATAGTCGAATAGTCCATAACTGTAGCAGATTATCAGTTCATCTGGCATTATCAGAAGCTGTTGACTTGAGCCTTTTATAGCTCAGCATGTTGATATAGCTTTCCTTTTTATACCTCATGGTTAAACTTTCATGCTGGATGGTTAAGACCAAGATAAAACAAGACCTATATTACAAAAAAAAAATGTTACTTTGGTATCTGACAAGATCAGTCAAGTCCCTTCAGGATTTACCCTGAAACCATGTACTGCACTTTGCAGAACTTCTGTCAGTGTCAGCCATCTGCGTGAATCACGGCCATTGCTTCACCAACTGGCTCTCTGTGAAAGCCCGAGAGAATGTTTTCTCTCTAGGTGACTCTCCTTAGGCACACTGGACATCATCAGTCATTTTCCTCTGTGGTTCCATAATCTCCTTGAACAGGAAATTTGGGACTCCACTGAGCTATAGGCCATTACAGTACAGGCCCTTTTACATCCTGTGTCCTCACTGACCTTGAAGGACTAGAGCCAAAATATTGGCTATTCTTGTAGCTTCTTTTTCTCTGATTATTTGGTCTGCCAACTTAAGTTGTTAGCTCTCCAGAAGAGAGGCTTAATGGTATTATTCCCTATAATAAAGTCACTTGAGCTTAACTTCACTATTTTTCTGAATAGCAAATGCCTTAGACATAACATGAAACATGTATTTTCCATCAGTTGTTGATATTCTAAACTTTAAATCCCTATGGAACATGAAAAGAAACAATTGTGCATTGTTAGATAGAGATTTAAGAAGTTAAACATTTGCAAAATTGTAACAGTATACTTCTATGGTCTTTTTCCTTGTCTCATATTCTTTCTTTCTTTCTTTCTTCCTTTCTTTCTTCTTTCTTTCTTTCTTTCTTTCTGTTTCTTTCATTTTTAAACAACCATTTACGTGAGAGAGGGTATAGCAATAATTGATATGGTATTAGAAGTAGTCCCTAAGTAGAAGACCAGAGGGGCTGGGGAGATGGCTCTGTGGCACAAGTGCCTGCCTGGCAATTTCAAGGTCATGAGTTTGAACTCCAGTCTGGCCCCCACTCCCCCCAAAAAGACCAAAGTGATAGATATTCCAAGCATGGTTTTAGTATTACACATTGCTATCCTCAATGTACTTGTCTAATTCACAGATATCAAGATATCAGTATATATAGTTAGTCAGGGCACAAATTCTACCAATTACCTGCTACTTTCAAAAACTGTTGGATTTTTAGGACCATTGACTTGACTGTCTTTTGATATAAATGCATGGTTTTGTCCCTGCCATGTTTCCTAATTTTTCTCCTAGCTCTCTGTTCATTGTTTGACCCTTAAATTCTCACTTTCTATTTAACCATATTACATTTTTCCATGTTTATTTCTTCTTTTGAGTTCTTTTATTAGGGAGATTATATGATATTTATACATATAGGTCTGGTTTATTTCACTTATGAGTATTTGTTCACGATATGTCCACTTATATATGAAGGCTTGGAGTTTGTCATTCTTTACAGCTGAGTAATACTCCACTGTACAAAAACACCACATCTTTTTCATTCATTCTTCAGGCGACAGGCATTTTGGTTGTATCCAAGATTTGGCTATCAAAAATTATGCTGCTATAAACATAGGTGCACAAATATAACTCTGATGTGATGTTTTAAGTTCTTCTGGGAAAATTCCCAGCAGGGGTACAGCTGGATTGAATGGGATTTCCAGTCCTACATTGATGGTTATAATCACGATGCATTGATTTATGCTTGCCATGTTATTTACCTGTTATTGTTTACCCATTTGTCTCTTAGGTTTAATTGTTTGCCCTGTTGTGTGGATTCTTTCCATTTTCATTCATGGAGCTCTGGTCATTTTGGTCCCTCTCTAGAATACCTTACGTAGTCTGTGTAGGGTAGCTTTGTCATCATGAAATTCTTTAGTTGTTCTTTGTCATGGAAGTATTTTACTTCTCCATCAAACTTGAAAGAGAGTTTTGCAGGGTATAGCAGTCTAGGCTGGAATTTGTTTTCATAGAGGACTTGAAGTACTCTGCTCCAAGGTCTTCTTGACTTCATGGTTTCTGAAGAGAAATCCACTGCTATTCTAATGGGTTTTCCTTTAAATGTAATCTGTTTCTCTAGCAGCTTTTGTATGTTATTCTTGTGCTGGATTTTTGGGGCCCTGACTATTATATGTCTGAGTGTGTTTTTAATTGGGTTGATATTATTGGAGTTCTGTATGCTTCAGTTACCTGAATGCCTGTTTCCCCATATTTGGGAAGTTTCCTGCTATTGCTTCTGCCCATACTCTTTTTATATCATTTGTATTCACTCCTTGTTCGTGCCTTTTAATCTCATGTTACTCATCTTTGCATTGTCTTGTAGATGTTGAAACATTTTTTTCATGCATCCTAGTTGCTTTTAAGAGATCCTTTCTTACCTTTTCACTAGCTGCAACAATGTCTTCAAGATCTTAAACTCTATCTTCACTTTCACTCAGATGGCTTTGCCAGCTTGTGATTGAGGTTTAAGTTCCTGTGTATCTGTTTGAGTCTGCTTCATGATATTTATTTCTTTCCTACATTGCTCATTCAAGGAATCCATCATTTTTCTAATCTCATCTAATTTTTTTATCAGTATCTTCTTCAGAGGCAGTTATTAATTCATCATGGTTATTCTTTCTTTTTTGCTTCAGAAATTATTTCTGATCTGATTTCTCTAAACCTATCTGCAGATGTTTCTTTGTTTCAGATGCTATTAATTCAGAAAGTTCTCTCTCTCTCTCTCTCTCTCTCTCTCTCTCGCTTTGCTTTAGAGATTACTTCTGATCTGATTTCCTCTTTCTGTGTTTTTTTTTCTTTATTTCAGACACTATTAATTCAGAGACTTCAGCTGTGTGAGTACAATTTTCTTCTCTGTTAGTGTCTCCTGCACTTTTTTCTGTGTGGGTGCTCAGGGCTTGAGATTGCATTTTGCTCCTTCTCTTTGTCATTTTATATAGTACTGTCCTCTGACCTTTGGTGTAGAGCTTTATGCAATTATACCTTTAGCATAATTGTTATCCAAAAGCAGTTATATGGTTAAGTCAGTAATAGTTTTGTATTTACAGTACTATAGTTAGGAACACTAATAATGGGTAGTGCTATTTAGCAGTTGACAATATTTTGTAACTGAGTTTGTATTTTACACAGTGAGAGCAAACCTCATGTCTTTGTAGCTAAGTGGATATTAAATTGGAAGCTTGTATTTAATTTAGTTCCCTTAAGTTCTGTCTGATTACCTCCCCTTGATGAACTTGGGGTCTTCCCGTCAGGCTAGTTCACCCAGTTACCTGCACCCCCCGCCCGACCTACCAAGTTTGAACTTGTCCAGATGTGCCCAGCTTGGGTCTGGTTGCTGTTTTTAGCTTCTTCCTGTTGCAGCCTGTGGGAGTGAACCCCACATACAAGCCAGGCATAGGATGGGTCTGGGGGAGTTCAGCTGGTGGGCACAGAGCAGGAATGCTCACACACACGTGGGACCTGAGATGAATCCTTAGGAGACTGGAAGGGCAGGCACAGGGCAGAAAGCCTCTCACAGGCCCGGCCTGAGATGACTCCAGAGGAGATCAGGCAAGCAGGTGTGGGGCAAGCAAAATCAGGCGTTTGCAAAGACTATGCCTAAGTCTTAATAGACGCTTGATGAACACTAGCTCTGTCTTTGCTGTTTCTCAATCCTGCTCTGGTATAACTTCTGTTCCAAGCAAAAATTCTTTGTACGCTGTGAAGGAAGATGATGAAGCAAACATCTAAAGAAGTCTGTTTAGTGGCTCAGCCCATTTTCACCTGTGTGATCATCACTAGATGGGCCTTGGGTCGTGAACAGTGCATTCAGAGATATCCTGGCATAAGTGACCAGTTGTGATGATGAGTATACTTTGTAGCACTCATGAATTTTAAAATTCATTAAAACATACAGAATATTAGCACAGTTATAAGATCTAAGAAGTTCTTTCAATCCTTCAATGGGCTCCACTTTATTCCATGAAATGAAGGTAAGAGTATTAGTGACGTGACTAGCCAAAGACACTACGGCAGCTGGAGAATTATCTAGTTTACCTAAAAGTTCTGAGAAACTGTCTTTATTGTTCTCTTACACAGATGAAGGAAGTTTACTCCAAGGAGAAATGCTTCTGTAATATTCTAAACTACACACTTAGGGATATCACTACCTATCAGGAATGCTGGCTTCTGCATTAGTGTCATATGACCTCCGGACACTCAGCTGAGTGCAGAAAGCTGCTTGTGGAATCCTCATCATTGCAAGCTCTTGGCCCTGTGAAGATAAGGCCTTCTTTGGATACTGCCTTCATTTAGGACGTGGGCCCTTGGAACCTAAAGCTGAAGGCAGCCCCCCTCATTGTGGCAGGTAACATAAGCAGCAGAGAAGACATAGAGTAGACAGCTTAGTAAGAGATCCCAGGCATAGGAATAGACTTTCTAGAGAAAATATTAGGGAAAGCACAACTCCAAAGTAGTTAAAGACCCAATGAAGAGTTGAAGAACTCGCTCAGGATTGTTGTTAAGGAACAACTGTTTTATTATTCCTTTTAATAAGAAATAACAATGCAACAGTTTCAAAACACATTAGTAGTACATTCTCAATAATTGATAAAATGTACATTGTTGTCCTCATAGTAGTTATACAGAGCACAGGATGTAGACATGATAATTTTTCTAATCATTACTAATACAGAAAATTTATTCTCATTGAACTAAGAGAAAGTAGTAGTATACATCACCTAATATTTCATAATTACAGTGGGTTACTGGCAAAACTGGCAGTGTCAGAAGCTGCTGATTTAAGCCTTGTACAGCTCAGCATACTAATCCAGCTTTGTGTTTTGTACATCATAGTTAAACTTTTCTGCTGTCAAGACCCAAAAAACTATACCAAGAAGCTACTAGAATTAATATGCAAATTCAGTAGTGTAGCAGGATGCAAAGTGAACACAGAGAAGTCAATAGCATTCCTCTACACAGATAACAAACACACTGAGAGAGAAATTAGAGAAACGATGTCTTTTACAACAGCACCGGAAAAAATATGAAATACTCAGGAATTAACCTACCCAAAGAAGTAAAAGGTCTATTCAATGAAAACTACAGCACTCTGAGAAAACAGATCCTAGAGCATTTCAGAAAATGGAAAGATATTCCCTGCTCCTGGATAGGAAGAACCAATATGGTGAAGACGGCCATACTTCCTAAATTGCTATACAGATCTAATGCAATCCCTAACAAAATATCATCAACATACCTCACAGACCTGGAGAAATCATTTCTAAATTTATTTGGAACCAGGAAAGACCTAGAATAGCAAAGACAATCCTGGACAGCAAAGATAAGGCAGGAGACATTACAATTCCTGACCTAAAGTTATACTACGAAGCTGCAGTGATAAAATCAGCATGGTATTGGCAAAAAAAAAAAAAAAAAAATAGACGGACTAGATTAGCAGATGCAGAAGCAACTACAAGCACACTCAGCCACCTTATCTTTGACAAAGGAGCCAAATATGTTTACTGGTGCTGGAAAAGCTGGCTTTCTACATGGAGAAAATTGAAACTTGACCCAGGTCTATTACCATGCATTAATCTAAAGTCAAAATGGTTTAAAGATCTAAATATTAAAAGAGAAACACTAAATCTCCTGGAAAAGAAAGTAGGAGGAAATCTTGAAGACATCGGGGTAGGCGAAGAGTTCATGAACAAAAATCAAAATGCATGTTTAACACTTGGAAGAATCAATAACTGGTACTTCCTCCAGATGAGAAGTTTTTTCACATCAGAAGAAACTAGCAATAGAGTGAAAAAACAACCTACAAATTTAGAAAGGGACAATTTTAAGAAACAAGAAGGAGGCCAGGCATGGCGATGCACACCTGTAATGCCAGCACTTGGGAGGCCAAGACAGGAGGATTGGTATGAGTTCAAGATCAGCCTGGGCTATAAAAGTGAATTCAAGGCCAGCCTGAACTGCATAGTGAGACCCTGTCTAAAAAAGAAAAAAGAAAGAGAGAAAAAAGAAAGAAAGAAAGAAAGAAAGAAAGAAAGAAAGAAAGAAAGAAAGAAAGAAAGAAAGAAAGAAAGAAAACGAAACGAAAAGAAAGACAGAAAAGAAACAAAAAGGAAAGACTTCAGGCCATGTGGAAAACCAGGAGATCTACAGGAAGCACCTCACTGAATTGATAGTATATATTACATCTGGGTCACTCTTCTGGTCAGACATTAAGTGAAGAGTGCTGAACACAGGCACCAGAGCCCTACATAATTTTGTTTGGGTCTTTAACACTGATTTATGTCAAGATGTGACAAATTAAATAATCCTCACATCATCAGCAGAGAGGCACAAAACTTTTCAAAATTTCCTTTTGTTTTCATAAAAATCTTAAACTCTTTTAGAAGGGATGTCTAGGTTAGGATTAGGGTTCAATACTGAGGCCCACAGTTGAGCCAGTCAGAGGAGCACTAATCTTTTAATATTAGCCACTCTTACACTAAGCTATAATTTTCTGAGTCTATTGTATGCAATGATTTCCTATAGGATGATGTCATGTGTTATTTACGAAACTATACTCAGTATCTGGTAAAGATCATTATTGCTTTTATTTTTTCATTTCATTAATTTTAATGAGAATGAAATAACAATGAGACAGTTTCAAAACAGTTTAGTAGGACAGTTACAATAATTAATACATTGCATATTGTTGTCTTTGTTGTAGTTATCCAGAATACAAGATGCAGACATGAAAACTTTTCTAAACATTATTAGTACAAATCTTTCTTCTCATTGAACTAAGAGAGAGTAGCTGTATATATAGTCCAATAGTCCATAACAGTGGTGGGTTATCAGCAGAACTGGCAATGTCAGAAGATGTAGACTTGAGCCTTTTACAGCTCAGCATATTAATATGGCTTTACTTTTTTATACCTCATGGTTAGACTTTTCTGCTGTATGGTTAAGGACAATTTAAAGACCTATATAGCAAAACATGTAATTTTTATATCTGACAAGATCGGTCAAATCCCCTCAGGATTTATCCTGAAACCATGAACAGCCATTTACTCTACTGACCCTGAACTTTTCTCAGAGTCAGCCACCTGGATGAATCAGCCATTGCTTGACCAATTTATTGTCTGTGAAAGCCAGAAAGATTGCTTTCTCTCTAGGTGACTCTCCTTAGACACACCATACACTGTCTATCCCTTTCCTCTGTAGCCCCATAATCTCCTTGAACAGAAAGTTTGGGACACCACTGAGTTATATTACAGTACAGGTTCTTTCTCTTGTGACCTGAGTACTCACTGACCTTGAAGGACTATTCTTGTAGCCCTTCTTAAATTTATTAAGTAACAGAGTAAGCATTTCTCTGCATATTAGCAAAGGAAAGAGAATGTTACCTGTGGTGAGTTAACAACTGGTGGTCAACTTCTAACATCCAGCTGGACTGAACCAGCAGGCTGCTGGGCATGGAAGGCCCACCTGAAGCTCATTGCTGGTAGCTTAAGAGGCAGAACTGGAGGGAGAGAAGTTGTTTGAGCAGCTGTTGGGAAATTGTAGGGAGGCTGTAGGGAGCTGCTGGTTCTCCTGGAGGGGCTTGTGATGCTGGCTCTCCTAATGAACTTGGCTATTGTCATCATGAAGAAGCTTAGGATATTGTCACTGAGAATGGTTAGGGTTCACTTTTGGGGAGCTCTGGACCATACAGGCTCCAGAGGGGAAGAAGATGCACTGCTCAGCCTCCTGGAGAAGCTGGTCATGTTGGCTTTCCTGATGCTACCTTAGCTTTCCTTACCCTCAGAGGAGCGCAGGACCTCACTGTTGATGAGGATGGCTGTGGTACTTTGGGGGAGAACCCTGGCTCTTACTGTAAGCATCACTTCCCGACTCCAGCACAGACTCCTCAGTCTGCTGGCACAGATACTTCACCCCACTGGCACAGACTTTTTAGTTTCTACCACTGACCGTTCAGGCTTCCCAGCACAGATCCATGAGGTTGGCCTGCATAAAACATTGTCATGGGCTCTAGGCCTCCATTTGGACGTGGGGGCACTGTTATGAGCTCCAGGTCTTCAGCTGGACACATGTGGACATTGCCATGGGAACCAGGCCCTCAGCTGGATTCTTTGGCCTTTAGTCTGTGGACAGATTTTCTGCATTGTATGTAATTCCTTGGGTGACTATTACAATTAATGTTAGAATTTAGTGTTCTAATTGTATTGTTTCCCCTGCAAAACCTCAAAATACAATATGATCCGAAGTACACAGTCATGTCAAAAGCAAATAGCCTTGGTTTTTATCTCGCCTTTTTGTCCCTGAGCCTTCACTTTGGTTCTGGGAACATCACAATAATTTCATAAATTCTTCATGTTGGCATGATGGACCAGTTAGTGAAAAGTAATAATACCCAAGAAGCACTCTCAGGGAGACTGAAGAGTCAGCCTTGTGTGGCCCAGTGGGACTTACACTTCAGGAAAGCTATTGGGAAATTTCCGCAATTGAATCTCCATGGCTGAGCTCAGGCCTCGCCTGTAAAGTACTGTGGCAACCCAAGCTTCCACCCAATTTAGGAGAAAAGTCAACACATTAACATGTCACATGAACAAAGTCCTATTAGTGTGCAGATGAAACCAGGCCTGGATAGCAGGGTTGTGCCACATGACCACCCGGGAGAGTCGCATGTTGTCACTTCAAGAGCTCTGTTCTCCGGAACTGTGCTGCAGACACCTTGAACTAATGCACGCAGCCTGGGTAGGGGAGCAGGTGGGGCACGCATCCAGACGTGCAGCCGGCGCTATCAGCGCCCATCCCGTGTCATGCCAATGTCTCATCTTTCCTGAATAACTTAATTGCCAGAAATGCCCAAGGGTTCATCCTTTCCCCCAACTACACATAAGCTCAGCACAGCGCACTCCCATAACACCGTGGACAACTGCACAGGCCAGGCGGTGCACACGCACCTCAACTCCTATCCTTCTTTGCTGGGGTGATTCAGAGGCAGATGTTTTACGTGAACATGGGAAGGACTGCCTTCTGCTTGTTGCCACACCCCTTGACTTTTCTTCAGCATTTCCTGACCTTGCTGAATGAACTGTTTGAGCGAGGGTCTTTATCTCTGGGTCTTCCTCTTGGACATCGGAAACTAAAACAAACTGTGAGTCAGACATGCTTAGAAATTTCTAGAATGGGATTATGATTCTGTCCCTATGGGGAAAGGATTTTTCCTTATCTGCTCAAGTTGGAATCATGGTCTTGTGCAGTTGCCATAATGCCACAAGCATTCCTACAAAGCATAGCAGGAAACACTCTTATCTATCATCTATCCCGTGGAGTTGGTGACTGAAACCCTAATTAGAGGGCCTTGCAAGTCACAAGGTGTCCATCTGAATCTTATTTCTGCTTCTACTGAGTGCTACAGGCTCTCTGAACATCATTATTCTAGTCTCAGAGCAAGTGGAAATAAAAAAAAGTCTATTTGCCTTTCAAAGAACTAACTGGTGGAAAATTTTAATTTAGAGGAGGTGATACAGCAGCTCAGATGATGTGACTCTGTAGCTCAAATCTGCTAGGAAGCAGTGAGTCCATCTACAGTGGTAAGAGTCTAGTCCCAGAGAACGACAGTCACTTAGAAGTCAGTGGGAGCGTACAATGCTGACTTGATTTAGTATGAGGATTGATAAGAATGAGGTAGCATTCCATGCTATTCTCCATGGTAGTAATAAAATAATTGAAAGAAGAAAGAAAAACAAAAAGATAGATGAATTACAACGATAAATGGGCTTTCTTAAGAAGAGGTCACAAGCTGTAAATGGTCACAGAAAAGCCAGGCAAACACAGGATGTGCAACATTCCAGGGGGATTCGTTGGAGGAAGTGGACACTGGGAAGTCAGTGGGCTGAGAATCTGTACAGGCTACCACGGCCCTGACAGGGCCTCTTCGGGGCCTTCGCTCGCCCTTGTTCCTCCTATGCCCCAAATGTCCATCTCCCTCAGAGTAAAGATCCAAAGCCCTGTCTTGCTAGTTGGTAATCAAATTTACCTATTTTTCTGAATTTCAAAAATTGCTTGGCGGGCGTGGTAGTGCACACCTGTAATCCCAGCACTCGGGAGGCTGAGGCGGGAGGATCAGTGAGAGTTCGAGACCAGCTGGGCTACAAAACTGAGCTCAAGGCCAGCCTGAACTGTACAGTGAGACCCTGTCTCAAAAAGACAAAAAAAAAAAAAAAATTGCTTAAACTTTACAAATCCTGATGGAATCTATCACAAATAATCTCACATTTGCTGTAATGTGGCTTTTAGAAGCTTTCAATAGAGCACATACCAGAAATCAATTCCTGCTCAGAAAGAGAACTTAACAAAGATCAAGAGCATTTATGAAACAGAGCATACAATAAATTTAATAAGTAAAACAAAAAGTAAGACATCTGCTTGGTTTATTACATACCCTACAGAAAACTGAGAGAAGACAAAAAACTATTGCACAAGAAAAAATATATAACTAGATTATGGAATTCAAGACATCCTCAGAGGATGCTATAAATAGCAATAATAGCAATAACAAAACCATAATAAAAAACAAAGAAAATTCCAGATTCTCTAAGAAAGCATAAATTACTTAAGACTTGAGAAAAGTTTAAAAAATGAATACATCAATAGCTAAATTAAAAAAATGTATCTCCATAAAAAGACACTAATGCAAAGGGAATTTTTGAACCAGTTCTTTCAAACCTTGAAGGAATAGATAATTACACTACAGCATTAAAACTCTGAAAAACTCAAAACGTATTCAATGAAGTTCCATAATTCTGCTACAGACTGAAAAAACAAGAAACACAAAAGCAGGACCCAAAGATGAATTTCATTTGTAAGCACAACACAAATATGCTAAGCTAAATATTAATAAATTAAAACTAGCAAGTTTTTCAGAATAGTATAAAAGGTCAGACAAGATTTATTCTAGAAGCATATAGTGTAGCATTGGGAAACCTATTAATATAATTCACTGAAGTAAAAGATCTAGAAACTATTATATGACTATCTAATTATAAAAGCCACTTCTCATGAACCAATACCATTCTCAACGAGGTCAAAGTAGGAATAAATAAATTCTTCCTAAATTTAGTGAAAAGTTGTTATTATAACAGCAAAGCTCACAGTGGGAAAACAGAAGCATTTCCACATGTGAACAAAGTGAGCATATTCGACTCTTTTTTTTCTTACTAAAAATCACTTAAACATACATAAAATGACTAAATCTATCATGGCTACTAGGATGGGCAGCCTAGTAAGTAGAAAGAGGCAAGAAAATAAAGTGAATTACAAGTTATAGACGTGTGACTCAAGCCTTCACTATTAGCACAGGATTGAGCTGCCTAAGAAAAAACATAGATATTGTTGGCTCAGTGTCAACAGACAAAAAACAAATCCTCATGTACTAGTGAAAGGCTGATTAGAACAGTAAAAGTACTGACACGCTGGCAATAAAATTGTCTGAAAACACCCGTGAACACACAGTATACGTCACATGGCTTTTATAGGAAACACGGTAAAGCTTGAATAATCAAGATTCAGGGTAAGCAAACCTAAGAAGATGAAAACATTAAATCCAAGCAAATCTATAAATGAAGTGCAAACTTAGACTCTCATCAATATATTTTCAAGTGATATTTATGAGTTTCTTTCAAAAATCACGTGAAAGAGAAAATAAACCAAGATATAAAAAGAAATACAAAACAAAACAACAGAATTGGAGAGCAAAATTTGTAGGCTTAACCATCCCTTGCTTCTTATTTTCTCTTAGAGAAGAGAGAATTCTCTTTTGGATGTGAGTATTATTGAGGTAAGTACCCCAAGAAAATGGGCTTCAGATGCTATTATCCTTTTTCTGAGCTGGTTGGGTGATTGCTTTGCAAATCACAAACTAGATATGTGGAATGCAAGACACCTTCAGAGGATTTAATGTATTTATAATTAGATAATTGTATGATGGCTTCTAAATCTTTTACATCAGTGAATTATATTAATAGGTTTCCCAATGCTACACCATTCTTCTAGAATGCCCCATGCTTAGAGCCCAAGATCAAGGTTCATATGGAAAAAATAGTGTTATTTAGGCCCTCAACTTTGCAGAGTGTACATATACACAGTCATGAATTTTGGGAAATTTCTGACACTACTGAGCCAATATAAACCTTTCATGACAGTTTCATTTTTTAAAATGTATTTGGTGCATGGTCTTACTATGTAGCTCAGACTCGTAGCAATCGTTCTGCTTTCAGTCTCCCTGGTGCTGGGATCACCCGCGCGTGGCGCTGCACCCGACGAACTCACGTCCCAGTGCACGTGGGGGCAGAGCTGGCACGAATGTGGTTTCATTCTTGCCAGATTATTAACTTGTCTGCCATCAGTGTTTAAGGAATCAGAGAGAAGGATCATATATACCCAGCATTCCTGTACCTTAACCATGAAATTGCTTGTGAAATTTGAAAATAAACCTGCAGCCCAAAAGTAGTCTACCAATTTATACAACTTTGAAATCATATTTCATTTCACCATAGGATATTCAAATATTTAAAATATTTGAATTTCAAGTTCAAATACAAATATTTAATTTTAAAATTCATTTTCCAGTTGAATTTCAACAAAATTAGACAACAGTGTTGTGATAACAGCCCTCCATTTTTTTTTTTTTTAAATGGATATTTACCTCCCAGCCTACATGGCAAACGCAAGGATCCGGGTTTGGTCCTAGGTACCATATGTCCCTGTGCTAGCCCTGGAACTCCAGGTGTACTGTTCCAGCCACTGAGGCTGGGCATGGTGGTGCACATCTCCCAGGGCTGCGGAGGCTAAGACAGGAGGATCACTATGAGGCTGAGCTGCACAGAGGGATCCTGTACCAAAGAAAGAAAGAAAAAAGAATGAAGAAAGCAAGAAGAAAGAAAGCAAGAAGAACGAGAATTTAAAGAAAACACAAAGAAGAAAATGGACTCTTATGGAAGGAAAGCACAGAAGACTTCATAACAATCATGAAATGAAAGAGACTTATAAGAAGCATAAAATCAAAAGAGCATTTAAAATGAAATGGATTTGTTTAAATGAAAAATTTAAAAGCTGAATAAACTTGACATGTAAGTAATAGCTTAGAGAAAATATAGCAAATGCAACAGAGAAAGAAAAGCTATTTTAGGATTAATATAGCTCAGTAAGAAAGAACAAATAACCTATTAAGAAAAACGAGGATTATAATAATAAAGTGGAAATTCTTTGAAAAGCAACCTTTGAAAATATTCTTAATATCATGTGTTCAGAGCTCAGTTCAAAGCAGCAGTGACTTCTTTTTCTCCATCTGATTAGCAGAAGCTAAAAAGATGAGGACAGCCAACGCTAACTAGTGCACACACCAGCGCTCTCAGGCACTAGGTGCTGGCATTTAGCCACACTCTAATTTGGCAATGGCTTTCAAGTTTAAGATTTATGTGTTCTTTGACCACAGCATCCAATTCAGTTTTGTTTGTTAGACTGATTAATTGATTGATTGATTTAAGTTTTTGGTACCAAGAACCAAATTCAGGGCTTGCTGGCTGGGCCCCCAGAGTGCGTTTTTGCCTTCTGCCACCATGAGGCCCTCTGGACCCCACTGCTGCATGTGTGAGATTGCAGTCCACGTCCATCCAGGCTGGCCAAGGGTGCTTCGCAGCCATTGCTCTCCTCTGCTGCTGGACTGGCCAACCTCAGCCAGATGCCTCGGGGGCCAGGACAGCAGAAGCTTTCGATTTCAGCCCCATCCCATGGAGGTGTTTGCATTTCTGCCCCCAAACCACCAGGGCAGATGTCTTAGCTGCCTTCTGGGTTCCAGAAAAGAGCACTTGGGTTGAGAGTACCTATCTGAACATACACACCGTACCATTGCTTTGGAGAAAACCACAGCGCTTGTGCCTGGCTGAAGGAACCCACATTTACAGGTGAAATCCCTGGCTTTTAGATATTGGCTTATTACTTTAAGGCAAGGAGACAAAATCTGTGGGGATCAAAGGAGTTTTAGATGACTCATGGGTAGTTTCCTGATTAGCTGTGTATGAAGGCTTGGTGACTAGTCCAGCATGACTTTCACCATGGCTAGTTTCCCTTAAAGACTCTGAGTGTCTCACCTGCCCATATGTTCTTTGTGGATCCATGAAGTCCACTGGAGGCTCAAAGGACATCAAGCCTCTTAAACAAAAGGTTTTGGTTTCCTTAACTCACCTGCAGATGTCCATGCCTCTTTGCTATCAGCAAATTCCACATACTGAGGTAACAGTGGCCATGGGACAGCACATGGCCCCTCCAGACCCTGGTCCCCTGAGACCCTGGCACTCTGCACTTAAACTGAAATATCTGCTCATACTTTTATTATACAGTCACTCAAGGGATCCTCAGACAATATGAGAGAAATGTACAATGTGTTCCAATTAAAAAGCACAGTAAAACACATTGTCATTAATCCCCCACAAGTTACTTCCCTCCCTTTGAACACACTTATGTCATCCTTCTTGCCACTTTCTGAAGTTATTTTGGAAATGCTCCCGCCATGTGGCATCCAAAGGGCTGCATGGCATCCTCACCCACTGCTTCACCAGGTCTGGCATCTAGCTACTCTCCTAAGTCAAAAAGACCATTAGAGGGGAACACGTTGAGGAGATTCTGGGCCTCAGGAGCCACAACAGCTCAATGAAAGGCAGGAAAAAGGACTTCTAGGACTGCTCCAGAAAGTGGCAGGAACAATGGATGGGACAGCTGTGCCCAAAGAAAGGGGGAGCATTCTGAGAGAGGTTAACGTCAAGGGTGTCCCCCGTTGGAGAAACAGTTTCATATCAACATTCACCAAATGCTTTGATCATATCGCATTAGTCTAGTACAATTTAACTTCTTCTCTTCCTCCAGAAAGATTCATCTGACGAACGGTGAGTTACAAATCCTAAGTGTGGTGCACTAATCTCCCCATCACATTGCGACCTGTAGAAAAGGAATCTAAAGTAGGCCTTCAAGCTCATGTCTGAAACAGTGTGGGCAAATAGAAAACACAAAATGTGTTCTAACTTCTTGCAGAGAGAGGGAAGGAATCACAACCTCCAACACAAAGACCAACGTTACTTTACGCAGCTAGAAAAATAAGCACTGTTTTCACAGAGTAATAAACCATAAAATTCAAAGGCTGTCAGATGTAAAAGGAGATGATAGGCTTGACATCATATTTCACAAGGCAAAACAGATATGACTCAGTGGCTGGACATCTAATTGACTTAATTGTCTCATTTATCACATGGCTTAGTTAGGCTGATGTTCTTTCTTTTGCTTTGTCCATGTAATTCTTGTAATATAATAGCCAGGACATGGTGCCAGGCACGAGCGAGAAGCTCTCTCTCCCGAGAACAGATAACACTGCAATAGGGTAGGCTTTGGGTTCCAGATTATTGAAAAATCAATGTCCATTTGTGCAACCGGTGCCTGTGGCTCTCTTCCAGGCCAGTGATGGCTCTGGGATACAGCTATCACCTAAGGAAGGCGGATCAGCTTACCCAGCATGCTGTTGCAGCTAGCAAAGTGACTTTGTCATTAAACCCAATTTATCACTTCTGCTGGTATTTGTCTTCTCATTTTGCCCCCCCATTTGTCCTGAAATCATGGTATTGTTTTTCCCATGCACAGATAACAGACCTATGGCTCCAAATCTTAACATCTAAGAGACACTAGCATAATGCTTATACTCAAAAAATAAAGAAATTTTTCTTATATCTGTGTCTCTAATCTCTAATCAGATGCAAATATATATATATAATTTCTACTGTGTCCTGACTATAAATACATGTTTTCGGGTCCAGCAAGATGGCTCAGTGGTCTAAAGCACCTGCTTTGGAAAACTTGGGCAGCTGCAGGGACCGCGGTTCAATCCCCGGCACCACATGCTGCGCCAGCCCTGCCCTCATGGACCCCTACACACACCTCTCGTGGACCCCTACACATGTCTCATGTTGACCCCTACACATGCCTCATGTCGACCCCTACACACACCTGTCACGGACCCCTACACACACCTCACGTGGACCCCTACACACACCTGTCGCGGACCCCTACACACACCTCACATGGACCCCTACACACACCTCATGTGGACCCCTACACATGCCTCTCGTGGACCCCTACACACACCTCTCGTGGACCCCTACACATGTCTCATGTCGACCCCTACACACACCTCACATGGACCCCTACACATGCCTCACGTGGACCCTGCAGGGCTCGTTACCGAGAGCGTTGCTTCAACCACTGCGAAGGAGGCAGAAAGGCACAAAGTGCAAGAAGCAGAGCTAAGATGTCAGATTCCAATCCGTGCCGCTCAAAGTCCCACTCCGGCTGCTGCACCTCCAGGTGCAAGGCCCTGCTGTCATGTCTCTGCCTTGTTAGGGCAAGTCTTCTATTCCCACCTCCCTCTTTCTCCAAGAAAAAAGGGGGGGGCATTAGTACAGATGGCTGAGTTCTGAAATCTGTCCCTTTGCGGCGGATGGTCGGAGGCTCAGCGTGGGGAAGAGGGCCTGCTCCATTTCCTCTTGTGGGGCAAAGTTATTTGCACCCTCCTGGGCCCGTGCTGCTGCTGTCACTGCTGCCATCACCGTACTCTAAAGCCATAGATAGGACAAATTCCAAGCTCCAACCTTTGGTGGTGCAACCAAAGTCTTAATATGTCACTTACGTGGTCGGTGAGGAGCACTGAACGTTGTGTATATCATTTACCTGAGATAAGGCGCAAAAGTGAGAACAGCTTTCCTCCAAGTCACAAGTGGCAAGCCAGGATGCTGGCTCTCAAAGTGCTTGGTCCTGATTGTGAGGCATCGCTGGAACCCGTCAGCAAGTATCCCTATTGTTTAACAAGTATCCACTGAACATGTGCAGGCATTCATATAGTGACGGCAAACTTCAAACACTGCAGCACTGCGGCGCAGGAGAGTAGGAGGAAATAATCGCAATCACACCGCTTTGTGTTCTCCTGTTCTTCAAGTCTAGTTTCTGAAATCTATACTCACATGTAACAAATGAAAACACAGGCCTCGAGGGGTTTGCCCCCAAATCTGGATGTGCAGTAACCCCTCCCCAGAGACATTCAATTTTTATTTTATTTTAGTAGACAGGAATTAAGCATATTTGACTGAATTTCTTAAATTCTAGTTTTTGTCTACACAATCTGTGAACATAAGACGTTGTTACAGTATGCACCTAGAGGCACCCCAGAGCCGCATGTGCCGGGGGCTTTTCAAGGTAGCTGAACCTAGAGTGTGTGACTGATTCATTGTGCAGTGCTGAGACTAAAGGTGATGGAACTAAGGTGGGGTGATTGCTGTGTCAGTCCCCTGACTGGACTGGCGCCACCCTGATCCCAGTAGGCAGGGTGCAATATGAGCGGCAGAGAGACTTGTCTTGCATTGCTCTTGCTTCTGCTACCCTCAGCTGCCACAAACCGCTGCCACTCCGCCCCAGAGCCACCCTCTGCCAGGTGCCATGGTGCTTTGGAGGCAGCCAATTTGGAACTGAACTCTCGATGAACTGGGAGCTAGGTCAACCTTTCCCCCTCTAATTTCAGGTGTCAGGTATTTCGTCTCCGCAACAAGAAGAGTGCCTAAGGCAGAAGTCGTCCCCTTTCCTTTTCCATTGCTGTGTACTATGGAATGAAGGAGCCAGCGTATGCCAGCAAAGCGCTCCTGGGCATCCCGCTGCTGGTGCGGCCTGTCCTCCTCAAGCCACTTCCAGCTTGCTTTTGCTGCAGGGCCACTGTCGCTGCTCTCCTCCCTGAGGTTTTACCTTTTCCCTGTTAGTGCTTCTCCTGTGCAAAGGCCATGACATTCAGCTCCACCAGGAGGGCAGCAGCCCAGGGCAAGGTGATTTTCCGGAAGGTCAGCTCCCTTCGTGCCTTCTCACATGTGCAGTGGGCTCGTGGCACCAGTGCACGTGTGGATGTCCACTGGCCGAACACACTGCTAGGGGACTCGACCATCCTAGCACTTCCCTGGAGCTCTACAGATTCACCACCAACAAAAAGCTTTTGTGTCTTCCACAGCATTCTCGTGAAAACACCTAATTCTCCACTGTATGACATTTTTATCCCAGGTAAAAAGCATCTTTTAACAAGAAGAGCCTGATGAGGCAAATGCTGGCCTCTGCTTGTTCAGCTTTTGCCTCCAAGACAGCCTTACCCTAAGGAGGGTCCATACTCACAAACACTGGATGAGGAACAACTGAATAGCTTTTCCCATGAGGTGGTAGCAGGGGCCAAACTTCTGAACTTCTGGACTTGGCAAGATGGCGACAGCAGCAAGAGCAAAGGTGGGGACGAGCCAGCCTCTTTTCCTCCCTCCACTGTAAGCAGGCTACCTGCCCCTAGTGCGTACAGCACTCACCATCTCCAGGCCTGCTTCTTTCAAAGGCTCAACATGGGTGCAAAGTGAGGACCCCCAGCCCTAGCTGAGTCCCCAGTTGTAGACTTGTCAAATTGGCACAGTGTAATAACCACTGCACAGAGGTTTTGTAGCAAATGTCCTGGTGCTCAAACATGAAATGGGCCCCAAGGCTCCCACAAGGTGACGGTGATGTCTTGTGTCTGTATGGAGACAGGAGGGTGCATGGGCTCCCTTACCCAGGCATGGCTCCCCCTTTCAGGAGAGTGAGTGCCTCTTACCCTGAGCTTCGAGTGTGTTGCTGCCCAGACGGCCCTTCCCAAGTCGCTTGGGCCAGTTTCCTTTTCAATGGCTGTCCTTCCAACAACGTCTGCCCTGGTTTCCACCCAGTTCTCACTGAGCAAATTTTTGAGGGCCTCAAAAGTTACCTGAGGCAGTGCTTGAATTAAAGCAAACAAACCTGTGCCTCTTCCAGTCACCCATTCCCCTTCTCTGTCCCTTCTAACTGGTCCTAGCTGCTAAGAACACCGTAGGCCTCTGCCAAGGTCGACAGTGAGATTTGGGGTCCTGCCTCAAGTTCTTGTGGCTTTCTCCTAACGCCGACTCATGGACACCAGGGCTCTCTATTCTTCTGACCACACCTTTGGAAGGCCTCCAACAAGTGATTTAAACATGCAGCAGAATTCTTCTCTTTCTTGTGTTACTTTTCTGACCTTGTCATACTTGACAGCCTTCCCCAGGCACCTATTCACTTCTGCAATAAAAGTTACATCGATTCATTCTCTCCTTGTGGATAGAATTTCCAGGTTCCATTACGGTCTCTACAGCGCAGCCAGAGGCCCCCGGCTTCTGAGCATATGGAGTGGGGTGTTAGCTGCCAACCCACCAGCACCTTCACCAGCTTGTTGAAGACTTTCTTGCTCATCAGAAGTGCAGCACCACATTAACACTGCAATCACACCTCTCCTAATCAGGACAAACCTGCAATTCACTTAATGAGTCGATCCCTAAATTTACCAGGATTCTCAGAACAAAAAAAAAAAAAAAAAAAAATTACCCAACTTTCTTTCCAGGGAGCAGTGTCTACTGCGGAGAAAGTAACCTCACTCTGAACACTCCTCCATTCCCAGTTGACACTTTCCCGATGGTGACAGATTTCCCTGAGTCAAGTAGGGAGCTGGTTTTCAGGGCCACAGTAGGGAAGCAGAGGTGAAGAGGCGTCTTCCCTGGACTGGGAAGAAGCGGAAGAGGAACAAGGAGCGAGAGGGTTGTCTCAGGTCAGGGCTGTCGGGCGCCATCCCGAAGCGAGGCAGGTGCGGGAGCTGGGCTGCCTATCGGGCCCTGTGCGGAACTAGACGCCACAGGCGCACAAACCACTTCATAGAAATCTGGCTGTAAAAGGCTCCTTGCCACTTCCCTTCTCTTTTACGGGACAGATTTAGGCAGTTAGAGGCCCATCCTCTGGCTAGCAGCTTTGGTTTCCCAAGTTATGCTGAGGCCAGGCTGGGCTACAGATCCATCAGTCTCCCTCTTCAAGGGTTCTCCTTCAACTTACGCACCCTCATGGCAAGTCCCTTGGAGGATTCGCTGCGGCTTTCGTGCTTCACAGGGCTCTACCAGCCTGAGCACTGAAGATGCAGGCTCACCACCCTTTACCCACTACCCAGAATAAGAGCTGCGGCCACCAGACACTACCAGCAAAAGCTCTTTCACACAACGCGCCCTCAGTACCTCTAAGAAAAGTGGCAGCATGAGACAGAAGCCTGGGGAAGACAAAACAGACTGGATAATGAGAATAGCATAACAAAAGCATTGGTACGAATATCTTACCCAATGGGTATGCAGTCCAGCGAGTGCTGGCCGTCCATCACCTTAGCAGACGCAGAGCCACTCAGAGCAGAAGGAGGTGTATGTTAAACATAAGGATGCCTGGAGAACTCAGAACCCTGAGCAGAAAATTCATCTCCAGCCCTGAAAGGACCAGTGCTCTCCAGAACCAGCAGACCAGCGAGGCCCCAGAACCAGAAGCTCACAGGCCACGCCCACCCAGAGCCACCTACTCAGGGACTGGTGTGGTGCCACCACCCGGTGCTCAGCTACCTCTGGGCGGCTCAGCAGGGCCCTCCACAGTCCCACCCACCCTACCACTGATGCCTGCCTGCCCTGCCGGGGTAGGACACATCCATGGGCTCACCGTGTCCTCCCGGCAGATGGCACGACACACAGACAGAGCTGCTGTCCTTCGCCTGTCTATAGCAGGTCATCTACTGCACTCTGAAAACCCAGTCACTATCAGAATACAACAAATTTCAGATTAATTTTAATTTCAAGGGCTGCAGGGAATCTCCCTATAGGTGGGGTAATTCAGTTCCCTAAAATTTGCATTAATCCAGAAGTCAGAGGGCAGGGACACAGCTCCCTGGTAGACCACTTGCCTAGCACACCTAAGGCCCTGGGTCCAATCCCCAGCCCATGAATAAAAGGAAAACAAAAAATAAAGGACCTTCAAATCCTACACTGGGGCTGGGGGTGTAGCTCAGTGGCACAAGGCCTGCCTGGCAAGCCTGAGGTTGTGAGTTTGATTCTAGTACCAAAAAAATGTTTAGAACTTCAAATTTTCACAATTATGAAACCAGTGCATCTCAGCAGGGCACCTACAGGGAGCCTTTTAAAATACTAAGAAACCTAAACATGTGCCACGAAAGCCACTGTCACTGTCATCTGGCCACTTCCTGAGAGCCAGCGAAAAAGAGGCAGTCACTATGGTCACCAAGTATTGACAATCACTTGAGGATTCTGCCCAGTTCAGAAATCCCGGGCCTGGCCAGACAGCTCGGTAGGCTAAAGCGCCTGTTTAGGCAGAGCACAGGGGCCTGGAACGCCATCTGGGGCAGGGTGAGGGCTGGGAATGGGAGCAAGGGGAGGAGTGGAGCGGCCACTGCCTAAGCCCCAGGAAAGCGAGAGGCGGGCGTTCTCTCCTGCCTCACTGAGAATCGCATTTAGTGTAAGCTGCTTTGGTGGCTAGGGATCACACACAGCAGGGTGGGCCTCGCGTGCACCCCGTCTCCTCCTCGCTGTGAAAGTGGCTCAGGTGGACGAGGCGCTCCTCGTGGGCAGGCCTGCCTCTCTTCTCGGGTGTTGTCTTCTGTACGCGCTCCTCTTATTTTGCAAGTTCACTCAGAATTTGCTTTGTTAACTGGGTTACTTATAGGAATCCTGGCTTCTTCAGTCTTCCTAAAGATGATCTAATATCAGTTGCCTTTCACCTTCAGCTCAGGTCCCAAGCAGCTGTGCTTTGTGCCTTTAATGGAGGCAGTCTGCATCCTGCGGTGGGCTGGGGACACCTTGCCCCTGGTGACAGCTACCATGAACTACTCCTTTGTTGCACGGTTGTCTCACAGAGTGTTACATTCCTTTCCATTTCATGAATAAAAAACTAAGGCTCAGAGAAGTGCGGCAACTTATAACATCACAAGATCAGGATTGAAACCTGTCTAATTTTTTTTTATTTTTGTGTATTTAGTATAAGGTCTACAAGGTCTCACTACACAAATCGGACTTGTGGTGCCCCTCCTGTTTTCAGCCTCCCAAGCACTGGAATGATTCGTGCACACCACCACACCCAGTTTAAGTTGCTGTTTCAGCATGCCCTGGGGGTGGGGCTGGCACGGCACTCCAGGGAACAAACCCTGGTCCCTGGGTCTGCCTACACAAGGGCTTTAATCTGCTGTGCTATCTGGCCAGCCTATCTATGCAAAAGTTACTTACTTATTTATTTATTTATTTATTTATTTATTTATTTATTTATTTATTTATTTATTTATTTTTATATTATGACCAGCTCAGCCTGTCCTGATGTGGGGCTGGCACAGCATGTGGTGCCGGGGATCAAACCGAGGGCCCTGCGGTTGCCTACGCTTGGCTAAGCAGGCACTTTAGATTGGCCCTCTATCCAATTTTTAAAGACCCAGATAATAGAAGGGTGCTTTATTCATTTCCTGTTTTATTGAAAAAAGTACCTATTAGGCTGACCACAGTGCTCAGAAAGCCTAAGGTTCTCCAGTGGTTCCCTGTTCCATCTAATTATCTCTGAACAGGTTAGTTGTCCTCACCTGTGGGCTGCAGGTCAGCTGGATTGCTCAGACATCACAAGGACTAAGTGCAGAGTCGCTGTGTAGCACATGCAGGGCAGGGCTGGTACACAGGAACAGTTGAAGAGGTTTTTCTGTTTCTATGACTTTCACTGTTATTGTCATTTTCTCCATGAAAGTTGGTCTTCAGTTAACACCGAATATTTTGGTGTTTACTTTGAAACATTAATGAAAGGACTATTGGAACTTAGGTGTCTGAGATTTGAAATATTTCATGCCGACTGTCCTGTGGGCCCAAATATCTTCTGGAAAGGCAAAAAGCTGTCTAAACGCTGGCATCTTTCAAGGGGTAATACTGCTGTTCCTCCCTCACTGTCACTGTGCCGATGTCCTTAAGCATTAAGCAGACTATTCATCAGTCGCTACATAATGCAATTACAATTATGCAATTGCAAGAAGTGCCCTCATCCTGTAAAACTCTGTTCCTGGAAAACAGTCTTGGCTTAGCCTTGGCGTCTCTGATGTGAGGATTTCTGTACAAAATTGACTCCTTGGAAATGCTGAGTAGACAGCAGTTAACAAATCATCCATAAAGAGGCAACATTCCCGGACAGACTAGGCAGGTTCGGAGCTCTTGCTTCCCATAACCCTCTGGCCAGCGCTGCCTCTCACCCTCAGCAGACGCCCCATCGTGGCCGTCATGGCCGCCTTCCCCCTCCAGCCTTCTGGGCCCACATTGCCTCCCTACTGCCCTCGCAGGCTATGGCCCTGCTCCCCTCACTTGTTCGCTCCCCACCTATCCCTCCTTTCCTTCTGCCTCCCCTCTCCATCTATTAAGAAATTAGAAAGGGCCAGCCAGATAGCTCGGTGGACTAAAGCGCCTGCTTAGGGAGACGCAGTGGCAGGGCTTCGATTCTCTGCGTGGTGTGCTGGGCCTGCCCTGGATGCGCTGAGACAGTGACTGAGACGGCGTGGTGGCGTGTGCCTGTAATCCCAGCACTTGGGAGGCTGCAAACAGAAGGACCACTACGAGTCTGACCCTATAGTCCTTGTACTAAAAATACAAAAACAAACAAACAAACTAGAACAAAGTAGAGCGGACAAGAAAAGCCGAGGAATTCGTGACCCTGGCTTCCCTACCAGCCCTGCGCAGCGCGGGCATGCTCACTACACAGTCACGGTGTGGGCAGGGGCAGCGGTGCGCCTGCTTTGGGCAGAGCCGGGACTCCTGAGGCGGGGCTTGTTCTCATACAGCCTTGGGAGACCAGCTCTGAGTGCTCCAATGCATTCGGAGAAGGACTGTGTAGACCCGAGCGCCACGACTGCTTAGCACTGCACAGTGGTCTCGGCCTGTGTGGCACAGGGCAAGGAGGCCGCGGCCGGCCGTGCAGTGCCGACCTGAGCGCTCACACTGCTCAGGGGGGCTGGGCTCCAGGGCTGCCTCCTGGCCTCGCCCACCTTGGTCAGTGACTCTGATCCCTGCTCAGCGCAGCTTTCTAACGGAGCTGTTTTTGCTGCTGGTGTCCAAACCCGGGTCTGAGACAAGATTCACTGCTAGGAGGGACAATGAGAAAAGTCCAGATGATGTGGGGACTTGTTCTTAGAGCTAAATTTATTTAATTGAAAGGAAAATCGCTTGCTCTGAGATTATGTAATTGCTATGTTCTGGGGACAAAGAGCCCTTTATTTTAAGAAAGAATACGCAGTCTTGCAAGTCAGGAGCAGATGCAGCTCTGGGGCGATGGGGAACGCCCCAACTGCTCTGAGGCCCCACTGCTGCTTGTGCGGCCACCTGGGCCCGTGTGTGCCTGCACCTGTGTGTTCGCGTCCAGGCCTCTGTCGCGCAGAACCGCATGACTGAGAAGCCCCCAGAGAAGGCTGTTCTGAGAGACCTGTCCAGCAGCATTAGCGCTGGATGGACAGCAGCCACGCAGCGTGCTGCGGGCCTCCTTTCACTGCCACCTCATAAGAAAGTGTTCTCTAGGGCTGCGCTCCGTGAGCACCCTGCAACGTGAAGGGGACCGTGAAAGAAAACTCACGGCGCTGGCGTTCCCAATAGTGACACCATGTGAGGACATCCTGGCTGAGGTTTTTGAGGAAAGTTTGTGCAGTGAGGCTGGACTGATGCGCTGGTAAAGGTGCAACGCCAAGCTGGTGGTGAAGTGCAGGGTGAGCGCTGCCACACTTAGCCTCTAATCTGCCTGAAGGGAGGCAAGTCCGTGAGAGAACCGGGGCTGTGGTAAGCTGCGCTCGATGCTAGCTAGCTTTGGTGACTGCAGGGCCTACCCAGTGGAGGCGCCTGCTGGGGAGGACAGACGCTTCACCTGCCCAGTGGCTCTCGAGGGCAGAGCCCTGTTGGAAGAAAGCCCAGTTCACGGGCCAAGGGTCTCATCACTTTTGCCGGCGAGTGGCACAGATTTCTATTCAAGGAGCATTAGGACAATAGGGATACTACTATTATTCTAGTTTTACAGAAATAGAAAGAGGGAGAGGGAGACAGACAGAGAGAGAGAGAGAGAGAGAGAGAGAGAGAGAGAGAGAGAGAGAGAGAGAGATCTTAAGAGACATAGGAATGTCTCCAGAAGGAAACTAGCAAATCAAATTGAACAATTTATGCAAAGAAGTATACACTCCACACAAATGGCATTCATCCCAAACAGGCACGGTGGCTCAACAGTGGAAAATCAGCTTCTGTAGCCCAGCATACCAACAAGCTACAGATGTAAGCCACATGATCATAATACACGTAGACAAGATATGGGTGGTAAAAGTCAGCACCTATTTACGACAAAACCTCTTAGCTAAGCAGAAATAGAGAAGTGCCTAAACTTGATTGTAAAAGCCTTCCAGCTGACCTCACGCTCCATGGTGAGAAAGTAAGAGCAGTTCTGCTAAGGCAGGGGCGGGAACGCACTGTTCGCTGCTCCTTTTATACGTAGCTGGCTAGGGGTGTACAGATTTGGAAAGAAGAAATAAAACTGCCTGTTCACGGAGAACATTGTCCAGGTAGATCTGAGACAAGCGGCAAGTGCACAGTGAGGACCAGGGTTCCCTCCTGGAATTAGCAAACCATGGTGAGAGGCTGTGGGACACAAGACCAATGTGCAGGTCAGCAGCTGCTTCTGTGCCAGCAGCGAGTGAGTGCCAAGTAACGCAAAAGCCACTCTACCTGCGTGCTAGCATCCTCCGAACCAGGGTGGACATGAACCCAATAAAAGTGTGTAGGATTCGTGTGAGGAATACTACGACATTCTGATGTAAAAAACACACACGCAAGACTAATTAAATATTTCATCTTTCTGGATAGAAAGACTCAGTATTGTCAAGGTATCTGTTTTTTCCCAGCTCACTATTAATCAAAATCCCAGAAAGATGTTTTGTGAATATCGACTAACTGATTCCAAAATTTTTATGTAGAAGCAAAGACCAAGAATAGGCAGCACACCAGTGAAGAAAGAATTAATTGGTACAGTTGACACCACACAACTTTGATACCTAGTATAAAATTATAGTAATTAAGATAATGTTGTTAACAAAATAGTAGACAAATAGCTAAATAAAGATCCTCACCATAGAAAAAAAAATAATAAACTGAGCTGAACTTTGATAAAATAGCAGGGGCAAAAAAAGAACAAAGGTAGTTTTTTCAATAAATGATATCAGAACAACTGGGCAGTTATATGCCAAGAGAGTAAAGGAAGGAAGGAAACAAAGAAGAGAGAGAGAGAGAGAGAGAGAGAGAGAGAGAGAGAGAGAGAGAGAGAGAGAGAGAGAGAGAAGGAAAGGAACCAGACTGATGGCTGGTGGCCTGGGATCTGGTGAGAACTTTGTAGTTACACCAAGGTTGTGGCAGTTCTTTATTTCTGTCAGCCTAAAACTGTTCCAAAAAATGAGTTCTGTTGATAAAATCAGTAATGAACACTGAGGGGTGTAGATTATGTTCAAGGCAGGGTAGCAGACCCTTAGAGGAAACTCCAGTTGGGATCCTCTGAAACTGGCCTGTGGTGTCCCTGGAAAGCAACCTCCTCCATGGCCTCCCTCTGCAGCTCCAGAAGGAGCAGGAGTGCCAGTGGCCATGGCAGCTCCTTTGTCCCTTCTATTTGGTCATTCTGAGCCAAAGCACGTGAGGGTTACCCCAAGGAGCCCCACACAGGCGGAACCCAAGGAAGCTGAGCAAGCAGGCCTCTCGCCCCCAAATGCTCACCTTCCCCACCTGATCTGTGCAGTGTTAGGAACCCCTCTCCCTTGCTGTAAAATCTATTTCCTGGCACATATGAGAATGTAGGTGACTTTCTGCCGTAACACTGCTCCCTGATGTAGTTACCCGGTGAACTATTCTATTGTAAGGCGCCAGGTAATTTAGTGTGCGCTTGTCTAGGGCGAGGAGTCAGAGCAGAGTCTGGTGCTGTGAACTGTTCAATATATTTAGCTAATTGGATGGTTGAACCAATAACTTGGAGAAAGGTGAGCACAGAGGAGAGTTGTAGGGCTACAGGGCTGTTAGGGCCTGAAGGCCAGTGAGAAGCTTCGGGGGCGGGGCGGGGGCGGTGGGGGGGGAGCTCCAAAGATGAGTTTGCCTCTCACATACTCATGCCTAAAGCTGGCCTGCTGCATCATGGGTCTAGAGTTTATCAAGCATTAATCGACTGAGCACCTACTTTGTCAGAAACTAGCCCGCATTAAGGACTCCCTTTTATCAGCAGGAGAGATAAGATGCTTTCTCATGGAATTATTTGTGAGTGGACCCAGGAGTCCCACACGCTTGCTACTCTTGACAGCTCATATACTCAGTCAAGGAAAGCTTTTGAATGCTCTACCCTTGCTGGGAAGGTTGGAGAAGGTAAAGGGGGTTTATAGTTTTCATTCGGTGAACAAATGCTGCCCCCTTGTGACATTTGGTAGAAGTTCAAAACCATCAGTGAAAGATACGTTATGGACAGGGAAATTTCTTGCAGTTCATGGAACGTCAGAGCTAGAAAGGACTTCGGTTAAATTTTGCTGTTTTATCAGTAGGGATGTTGACACCTGGGAGCTGAAGTGTGCCTAAATGTTAGGGAAGACTCAGTAGGAGCAAGGGATGAAAGCAGGCAGAAGCGGGGACTCTTCTCTCCCCGTGTGGGAGCTGGGCACAGACACAGGTGCCCAGTGCTCCCGTGCGTGCGGCTGTCCACGCACCCCTTCCCAGCACACTTCACAGTGTCTCCACCGCATCTTTGCTCCCTGGCCCACAGCGCAGAGGTGAACAGGCCTACCTGGAGCACTCCAGCACGGTCAGGGCCGCAGCAGGCGACATCTCCACGTGCCTTCGCATCGCCTACGTTGTTGTGGTCTGATATATAAATGAGCTGTCTAGTTCAGGAATTTCAGTCTCTAGGACCAGAAGCACCCTCACCTTTCCTTACGCCCAGACTGTCCTTTGGCCAACACTTGCCACCTAATGTGTGTTAGATGTTGTGAACGCAGAGACGAAGATAAGGTCTCGGTTCTCTGGGTGGCATTTTTATTAGAGGAGACAGAAAAGCGAGCAAATGACCAAAGACAGCAGTGTGGTGCCCACCCCCCATGAGGGACAACCGGTGTGGCCAGAGAGGCATGTCACCTGGCCCAAAGAATGGAGGGAGACCCAGGGGAGCAGGTATGCTACTCTCCTGGTTCTGAGGATCCACTCATGAAATAAGGCAAAGCGTGAAAGTCAGGCTAAGAAGTCCCAGCACATTCCTGTTCACCTCTTTACCCCACAAGAGGCCTCAGGTCTGTAAATTTCAAAGGGAAAACACTCTATTCAGTGATCACTGAAACTCCATAATATAAACATCTGATATAATATATGAGACCACATTGTACATATCAAGTAAGCCATGTAGGCACCACTTTGCTGAGCATACGCTGTTTCTAATTTTCTTTCCATCTACTCCTGGGATTGACAGTCACATACTATTTAGCTTGTCTCAGTTACTTTTCTCCCACTTCTGGGACAAGATACTAGACACCAAAATTAAGGAAGAAAAGGTTTATTTAGCTCACAGTTTGTGGAGCTTTCAGTCCATACTCAGCTGGCTCCCAGGCAGGGTGGCACATGGCAGAGGGCAGCAGCTCATGGCAGCAGAAAACAGCAAAAACAGAAGGAGCGAAAGGGAGGAGCGGTGCGGAGAGCAGGCTTCCCTCGCTTCCTTATACTGCATCCAGGCTGCCCGCCACAGGGAGCGCGTAGCACGCACACGCATAATCCCAGCACTGGGTCATGAATTAATCACAAGCTGTAGAAGCTCAGCGCATGACTACATGAAGCTTTGGGCAGGGAAACGAAAACTGTAATCCAGCTTAACTCAGTGCCTCAGGCTGTGAGCCCTTATGGAGGATTTGTGTTAGAGACTAGCAAACACTGTAGCTTGTTAAATAAAGGAAATAAAACTGGAAAAGACCTAAAAATTAAACTTGATGCACACAGCTATTCTGAGAACAAAGTCTATTCATCTGTGTTGATAATGCCTTGAAGTCTTTTTTAATGCATTTTAGCAGAATGCAAATTTGATTAAGAGGAAATATGGGTAGGAGAGAAAGGTGGCTGTATCCTTGGCAAGTCATTTAATCTCCAGATGTGCTTGCAGGGACTTTAATCCACTGAGCTATTTGTATTTCTCTAATGGCCAGTGATGCTGATCATTTCCTCATGGATTTATTGGCTATTTGTACTTCTGCAAAGTATATAGTCGTTTTGATCGCCCATTCTTTGAGACTTTGGGGGGCTCCTAAATCTTTGTGGGTTTTTTATGTACTTAATACAGGGTCTCATTACACAGATCGGACTCATAGTGATCCTCCTCTCTTTAGCCTCTCAAGTGCTGGGATTACAGGTCCATGCCACCATGGCCAGTCTCAGTCGCTGTCTCAGTGTGCCCCAGGAATGGAGACAGCATGGCAGTTTGTGTTTTGATACATTATAAATATTAGTCTTCTGTTTGAGAAATAACTGGTAAAGCTCTTTTGGTTACTTCTTTTGCTATGCCCCATCATGTACCCCATCTTTAACTTGCAAGTGGCTTCCTGTACAAGTAAGTCATTATTATATCAGACAACCACAACTCTTCTATGAATCATAGTAATCAGAGATTTTATTTGATGTAATTCATCTGTTGATTTTTAGTACTATTTCTTGACCAACCAGGATTCTGTTCAGAAGGTTCTCGCCTATACCTATGATGTCAAGAGTTTTGCCTCTTACCTTCCTGCAAGTTCGATGTTTCTGTTTTAAATGTAGTTCTTTGATCCATTTTGATTTCAGTTTAGTATCTGGTGAGAGTTGTGTATCTAATGTCAATATTCCAATTTTCCCAGCACTATTTATTAAAGAAGCCACCTTTCCTTTACCATGTGCTTTAGGGCTGTTTGTCAGAGATCAAACATCCCGACATGTGTGGAGCTGTCTCTGCACTCTCTGCTCGATGTCACTGGTCTTTGTGTTTGTTTCGGGGCCAGGACTGCCGTTTCTGACACTGCAGCTGTGCAGTGTAACTTGGATTCTGGGGCGCGATGCTCCCTACCATGCTCTTATTTTCAGGATTCTTTGCCTATTCTGGGTCTCCTTTGGTTTCATATCAGTTTTAGGGTTATTTTCTCCAGTTCTGAGAAGACTGCAGTTAGAAATTTGATTGTGCTTGCATTAAATCTACATATTAATTTCAGAAGCATGGCCATTTTTACTGTACTTGTCTTGCCTATACAGGAACAGAGGACATGTTTTTATTTTCTGGTGTCTTCTTCAATTCCCCATGAGAACTGTAGTTTTCACTACTGTGAAATTTTACTTCCTTAGTTAGGTTAACTTCTAAGAATTTAATTTTTCTTGCTGCTATCATCAAAGGCATTTTTCCCAATTTCTTTCTCAGTGAGTTCATTATTGATGTACAGAGACACTCTAATTTTGTGTATTGATTTTGTATCCTGCTACATTACTGGACTTTGATATGAATTCTTGAAGTCTTCTGGTAGAATTTTGGGGTCTTCCATGTACAGTATCATGGCCTAAAAATTATTATAATTTTATTTATTTCCTATAGACATCACTTCTGTTTCTTTTTCTGCCCTGATTACCTCAGCTAATGTTTTGAGCACTATATTGAACAAGAGGGGCAATAATGATTATCCTTTTCTTTTTCCTGGTTTTAGAACGAAAGATGTCAGTCTTTCTCCACTTAATGTGATGTTGGCAGAGATTTGTCATAAGTGGATTTTATCAGATTGAGATAAAGTCCATCTACACTTACTTTCCTTGGCAGTGTTTGTGTGTGTGTGTGTTTGTGTGTGTGTGTGTGTGTGTGTGAAGAAATATAGTAGGGTTTGTCAAAGGCTTTCACTGTACCTGTTGAAATAATCATATGATTTTTGTCTTTGCTTCTGTTTCTGTGATATGTTATATCTACTGATTGCATATATTGAACATTTTTACATCCCTGGGAAGAGCCTAGCTGCTTATGATAAATACTGTACGTGCTTTGCTATACTCTTTTGGAGGAGTTTTGCATCTATATTTGTTAAAAATATTGTCCTAGAGTTCTCTTTCTGGGTTGGATTCTTGTGTGGCTTTGGAATCAGGGTAACAGTAACTTCCAGGAATAATTTTGGGAATAGTCTTTCCCTTTCAGTTTCATTAAAGAATTTATTTTCCTATTTATTTATTTATTTATTTATTTATTTATTTATGGGACTGGAGTTCAAACTTATGACCTTGCACTTCCCAGGCAGGCACTTGCGCCATGGAACTATCTCCCTAGCCCCAAATTATTAAAGAATTTAAAGAGTCTTAGTGTTAGAGCTTCCTTTAAATATTTTTGAGGATTCAGGAATTAGTTGATCTGGCCCTGAGCTTTCCCTAGTTGGTAGGTTTTTTGGTTGTTGCTTCAGTCTCACTGCTTATTGTCAGATTATGAAGGGTTTTAAATGTTCTCGACCCAGTTTGGCAATTTATATATTCTTAGAAATCTGAATTTCTTCTGATTTCTCCAGTCTATGTCTATACAGTTTTATCATTTTAATAATGCCCACTTTTATTTCATCTCTCATTTATAATTGCACCAGTTTGAGTCTTTTCTCTTGTTTTTGGTTGGATTATGAAGGATGTATCTATTTTATTTATTCTTTTGAAAAACCAACTCTTATTCATCGATTCTTTGCTGTGATTTTTTTTTCTTTTGGTCTTAACTTCATTGATTTCTCCTCTGATCATCGCAATTTCCTCTCTCATACTAGCTTTGGGTTTGGATTGAGTTTACCTTTGTTGGTTTGTGTGTTTGTTTCTTTGGATCTCGGAGTGCATCGTTAGCTTGTTTATTTGGGCTTTCTCTGTTTTTGTGATGTGAACATTCACAGCTATCGTTTTCCTCTTAGGACTACTTTCACTATGGCATATAAGTGCTGCTGTGTTGTATTAGCATGATCGTGTAGTTATAGAAGCTGTCTTATTTGTTTCTTTAATTTTGTCCATAATTCATTTTTTCTTTTAAGAGTGTAATATTCACTCTTAAAAAATTTTCTTTTTCTCTCTTCTTCCTTCCTTTCTTTATTATTATTATTATTATTATTATTATTATTATTATTATTATTTGTTGTTTGTGCTTGCCAGGCAGGTGCTTAAGCTACTGAGCTATCTCCCCAGCTCTCAGTTTTCTTGTATTTGAGTAATTCTATGACTTCTTTTGTCTTTGGTTTCTAGTTTCATGATCTGATAGATGGCGCACATAGCATAATTCATTCTTTTACACGTACAGTAAGTCCCCAGCTTACAAACACTCTAGTTGTGAACTTTGACAGGTAGGAGTGGACCTTGCTCTAGGAACATCTGTAGATCTGAGTAAGCCACGGAAGTGGCTCGAGCATCTGCCAGCCAGTGTCACAGCTGCACTGCTGCGTGTCTGCGGACGGTGTGACAGCACACAGTGGTACAGTGCTTACCGTGAGCCCAGAGTATCTGAAAGCAAGGGGAAAAGAAGTGCTGATGCAGAGGGGATGCCAGCGCATGCCAAAGCAGCACACAGTGCACATCTGTGCCAAGAGTGTGTAAGACTGCCTTCGTCAGAACTGCGAACTGATCTGACTCAGCACAGTCTCCTGGAATGGAACTTGTTTGTAAGTTAGGAGCTTAGTGTCCTCAGGCGTGCTTTGATGGCTAGAATGTGGCCTGCTTTTAGAGAAAGGTCTCTGCTTCCCCTTGAGAAGAGCGCATGTTCTGTTGTTGTTGGGTAGAACACTGTAGACAACTATGAAGTCCATTAGTTTAAAGATTTTGTCCAGCTCTGATATTTCCTGATTACCTTTCCTAAGTGATTTATTTGTGGCAGCATGGCATTGAGGTAGCCCCACTGTAACTGTGTTTACCTGATCTTCTGTCTTTTTATTTTATGGAAAGAATATCAAACAAAATTTCATAACAACATAATAGGATAATAACAGTAGCTGATGCATTTCTTGTTATCTTTCTTTGACTTTTTTAAAGATTTATTTATATTATGGCTAGCTCAGCTTGTCCTGGGGATGGAGCTGGCACAGCATGTGGTGCTGGGAATCGAACCACAGTCCCTGTGGTTGCTTAAGCCTGCCTAAGCAGGTGCTTTAAACTGCTGAGCTATCCCATCAGCACCTTTGTTATCGTTAAAGTAGTTGCTCAGAGTATAAGATATGGGCATAAAAATTTCTCCAATCAATATTAGCGCAAACCTTCCTCTTTAATTAACTAAGAGACACTAATAGTATAACTGAATTATATTTTTTCCTTTTCTCAATTGTCCTTTCCCCGTTTACCATTTTAGTTCCTTTCTCTTTGTGACTTTTTTCCTGTTTCACAATATCGATGGCACATTTAAAACCTTAGTCTTTTAGTTTCTTTTTCATTAACTTTATTAAAATCAATAATTATATAGCATATTAAAATTATAGACCAATGTTGAAATGTGAAAGATAAAAGATCTAGACAAAGTGAATTTTAGAGAATTATTTCTGGGATGAATAAATAGCATGAGATGAATAAAAATCACATATTGTAAATAAGTTATTTGCAAACTTAAATGAATAACAATAAAAAATTGTCTAAAATAAAAGTGAAGAATAATTTACAGATCAGTCATATAATAGTTCTGTGCCAAAAATCAAGAAACATATGTGCATATAATTAGAATTTGCAAAGTAGAAAGGGGTAGGCAATAATTATTTAATGATTTAATATTTCCACATTTAGTTGAAATTATAGCACCATATTTCCAAGAAAAATGAACACATGAATAAAATCATACCAAGATAAACAAAAATGAAATTTTCCAAAGCTAATGGTAAGCAAAAAAATCATTAAAGCATATATATTTGTATATAGATGCTATGGAGGAGCAAAATTAAACATCATCTTATTCCACATTAGAAATAAAAAGAGCAAGAGGGTAAGAAACTAGTGCATAATTCAAAGGATCGAAGGAAAATACAAATTTGTCCTAATTGAATTTCATACTTAGCAAATATGCCCTTGAAAACTAAAAGTAAAATATTTTCCAGTTGAGCAAGCTCAAAATATTGTAATATCTCCAGATATAACATATAGAAAATAACAAAGACCATAATCCAGAAGGCAAGAGAAGTTGCTGTATGATCCTGGATAAAGAATAAAGAGCTCTCATAATGGCAATTATGCAGGACTATATAAAAATATAATTATATTAGATGACCCTATTTTAAAGATCATTGAAGATTTCTGCAAAACTGTGTCAGTCTTTTTTCTTTTTCTATTTATTTATTTATTTATTTATTTATTTATTTATTTATTTATTTGTTGTCTTTTTGAGACAGGGTTTCGCTATGCAGTTCAGGCTGGCTTTGAGCTCATTTTTGTAGCCCAGGCTGGTGTCGAACTCACATTGATCCTCCTGCCTCAGCTTCCCAAGTGCTAAGATTACAGGCGTGAGCCACTATGCCCAGCTAACCATATCAATCTTTTTTTTTTTTTTTTTAAGAATTTATTTATTTTTTTTTTTCTTGTTTCACAACCTTTGTTTATTCACTCATTTTTATGGCTGACACAACCCACCCCGAGGGCAGGGGTGGCGCAGCATGTGGTGCCGGGGATCGAACCGCGGTCCCTGAAGCCGCCCAAGCTTCCCCAAGCAGGCGCTCTAGACCACTGAGCCATCCCGCCGGGCCCCCGTATCAATCTTATGTCAAGGTCAAGTCATTTATATCTTTTTTCGTGTGTGTGTGTGTGTGTGTGTGTGTGTGTGTGTGTGTAAAAGAAAGGAAAAACTAATGTAAAGTCAATGGAAAATGGAAATGTACTTTTTAAAGTTTCTAATACTAAGAGAAAATATACTATGTCTTTTTTATTTTATTTTTTATTTTATCATTTTTAATAAGAAATAACAATAAGATAGTTTCAAAACACGTCAGTAGTATATTCTCAATAATTGACCCATTGCATAGTGTTGTCTTCATAAATAGTTATACAGGCGATAGGGTGTAGACATGAAGAATTTTCTGATCAATATTGGTAAGGAAAGAGAAAAGAAAAGAAGAAGAGAAAAAAAAAAGAAAAAATTTTGTTCTCTTTGAGCTGAGAAGAAGTAGCTGTATACACAGTCCAATGTTCCTTATTTGCACTGGGTTACCAGTTAAACTGGCAATGTTGGAGGTTATTGACTTAAGCCTACTCGCAATTAGCACCCTATGTCTTACAAGAAGATTTTAAGTCAGACACAGTAAAAGTCACAAAACAAAAATTAAAATTAAATAATATTCATAAAAGTAATGTTTTTTTGTGGAACTGGGGATTGAACTCAGGCCTTTATGCTTGCCATGCAAGCACTTATTCTACTGAACCATCTCTCCAGCCCCTAAGTAATTAAATATTATTTAAAAATTAAATTAAATATTTCAAAATAACATTCCAAAACTAAAATTAAATGGTGAGTCCAAATAAGACGACAAAATGTTGTGTATCATATGTACAAATCTGTGTTGTTGTATCAACTTATATTTATTTAAGTTGATACAAAAATATCAACTAATAAAATGCTTTCGTGTTTATAAAGAATTACTAAGAATAAAACATAAAGACTGGAATGACAAATATATGACCAGCACTTCTAACTGTTTGGGGATAGGATATCACACAAAGTTCTAGTATGTCAATGACATGCACAGTGCCCATGATGCTTACTAGTGGCCAGGTGTCACTTGTGGGACTGAGCTACTGTTATTCTTACTCTGTAAACCTGACAGCATCATGATCCATAAGGTGCAGGAGAGACTGTTTGTAAAATATGGTGATGGAGATATTTTGCTGCTGTATTGAAAAAAATAATTGAAAGGCTGCTGTTGTATACCTTTCCTTTCCTATGTTCGTTTGCTCTATTTGGTAGATTCTTTGTGTTCTTATTCATGGAGCTGTGGTCACTAAAAGAATATCTTTTAGTAGTCTGTGTAGTGTTGGCTTTGTCATCATGAATTCTTTAGTTGTTCTTTGTCATGGAAATATTTCACTTCTCCATTATACTTGAAAAACAGTTTTGCAGGATATATCAGTCTGGGTTGAAATTTGTTTTCCTGCAAGACTTGTAGTACTTTGCTCCCTGCTTTTCTTGACTTGATGGTTCGTTTGGAGAAATTTGCTGTTATTCTGATGTATTTTCCTTTAAATGCTTCTTTTCTCTAGCAGCTGTTAGTATACTGTTCTTTGCTGAATTTCTAGGATCTTGATTATTATATGTCTGGGTGTGGTTTTAATGGGTTGATGTTATTTGGAGTTCTATATGCTTCAGTTACCTGATCATCAAATTGTTTCCCCATATTGGGGAACTTTTCTGCTATTGCTTCTGCCCATATTCTTTTTATATCATTTGTACAGACTCCTTCTTTCTCATTGATGCCTGTTAGGCTTATGTTGTTCATCTTTGCTTCATCTTGCAGATGTTGAATTATTTTTTCTTGCATCTTAGTTGCCTTTAAGAGATCTTCTCTTACCTTTTCACTAGCCACAATGGTGTCTTCAAGGTCTGAAAGTCTATTTACACTTTCATTCAAATGGTTTTGCCAGCTTATGATTGAGGTTTTAATTTCTTGTATAGCACTTTTAATCTGTCCCCACGTGATCTATTTATTTCCTATATTGCTCATTCAAGGATTCCATCACTTTTCTATTCTCCTCTGTTTTTTCAGATTTTTTTGGGGGGGACCAGGGTTTGAACTCATGACCTTGTACTTGCCAGGCAGGCACTTATGCCATGGAGCTATCTCCCTGCCCCCTGTCCTCTATTTTTTTTTATCAGTGTTTTCTTTAGAAGCTCTTAGTACTTCATTCATTATAGTTATCATTTCTTTTTTACTTCAGAAATTATTTCTGATCTGATTTCCTCTATACCTTTCTGCGGTTGTATCTTTACTTCAGATGCTAATATTTCAGAGATTTCAGATGTGTGATTTCCAATTCCTTCTATGCTGCTGTCTCCTGCATTTGTTCTGGGCGGGCTCGGGACCTGAGAGCGCATTTTGCGCCTTCTCTTTGTCATTCTGTGTAGCCCTGCCTTCTGACCTTTGGTGTAGAGCTGTGGTAGAGTTCTTACCTTAGCACCAGGTCTGGATCTACCAAGTTCAGACTCATCCAGGTGGGTGTGGCTTGGGTCGGGCTGGTGAGCTCCACTTCTTCCTGCTGCAGCACTTGGAGGTGAATCTGCTGTGCCACTCCAGCAAGATGTTTTGGTCCCGCATCAGCTGGGTGGGGCTTGCCGCTAGAGTCTCTGCAGAGAGTTCTGCTGTAGGTTCCACACTGGACCTGTCTGATGGGTGAAGTTCCACTCACACATCGGCCTGGATGCTGGGTCTACTGACTTTCCAGTGGGTCCCTGGTGGTCTGATTTACATGCTGTGCCTGGGCTCTGGCTCAAATCCTTTCAGTTTTTTGTACCAGGGCAACAGCACAATGCTTACACATATGAGTCTGACTTATTTTACTTATGAATATGCTCATATATGAATATGAAATGCTTCATCCATTTACCTATAAAAGTCTCAGGTTTACTCATCTTTAGGACTGAGTAGTACTCCACTGTATAAAAATACCACATCTTCTATATAGTACTTGTTTAATGAAGTTAGCTGGGTTATTCTTCAGTGTATATGTTATTAATTATTGTCTCTTCCTGGTACAGTGTTCCTATATCCAATATGTAGTCAGCTTTGCCTCTTTGGATTCATTTTGGTTTGAAGTCCACTTCATTTGAATTAAGATAATTATTTCTGCTTTGGGGTGGCAGGATGCCCATTGCACAGAATATTGTCTTTTGTCCTTTACCACAGTGTTGTGTGATTTTAAATGGCTGGAAACCACTAGGTGACTGGCACTCCTGGGATCAGGATTCCCTCTGCTGGCTTCTAGCTCCAGGAGCTCATTAGTGATAATGCCTGCTAGGCACCGAAGAGCCGTGGCACTCTGGGCTCCACAGCACTGATGGAGTTTGAGGTCAATAGACTCAGGCCTGGGCTGTGGGGTGGCACTGTGTTAAAGTCGGACGCTGAAGTGGTAGGGCGTGTGATGGAACTGTCATTGAGGTGGTGGCCTTCCTCTTTGTGGGCTTTCAGAACCACAGTGAAATGGCCCACACTTAATACAGATATTATGTGTAGTACATTTACTTACACAGGCACTTAGAGAATATGATGTGATTTATATTCATTTTAGAAAAAATAGGTAATAAGCAGACAAAAGTGCAATAACAATTGAAAAGAATCTGCCTTGCCTCACTACAAAGGCAGTATGGACAGTATTTGCATATATGCGCTCTTGTTCGTCTAGCCACATCTGCACAGTGTTCCAATAAAGAGTAGACCATACAATCATTAATTGTAGAAATGTGTCCTCGCACACAGCGAAGCCCATTCCTGGTCCTTTGAAGACGGAGAAAGTCATCAGGGAAAGGGAGAGAAGAAGTGAGAGGCTCGAAAGCAACCACGTTGTGCTATAGGGAGGGACGCACTCCCCAGCGGGCGCACAGCCAGTGCACACCCAAACACAATCATGTGTCGCCTTTTCTCCAGTTCCCTCTGCAGTGCTCATCCGGACACACGCATGGGGATAAACGCACGCTTTACGTCAGGAAGACACCTGAACATTTACAAGAATGAGACCAAAACTGAGGCCAAAAACTTGTATCTTTTTTTTTTCTTTTTGTCTTTTTGAGACAGGGTCTCGCTGTACAGTTCAGGCTGGCCTTGAGCTCACTTTTGTAGCCCAGGCTGGTCTCGAACTCTCACCGATCCTCCTGCCTCAGCCTCCTGAGTGCTGGGATTACAGGCATGCGCCACCATGCCCGGCAAAAACTTGTATCTTATTTACTAGAATTTTAAATTTTTTATTTAGTAAATAATAGTTGTATACACTTGTGGTGTATATTTTATTACATGCACACATGTCCAATGATCAAATTAGGCTACTTAATGGATCCATTCCATTAAGAACTTTGTGCTCAGAATATTTAAAGCATGCTCTTATTATTTTGAAATCTGCGCTACAGCACTGCTGACTATCCTTGCTGCTCTGTGCAACAGGTGGCCAGAAGCCTCCCCTCCTTGATGGGAACTCCTCGGCCTGAGAGGAGACCTCGCTCCACCAGCCCCCATGCCTCCTGGCCACTGCTCCCCATGGTTGCGCACTGTATGAGTCTAACATCGTTAGGTGATCCATTAATGATGTCATGCTACATTTGCCTTTGCACACTTGTTTATTTCACTTTGGATGTTTTTAATTGAGATACTATGCCATCTACTTTGCTAGGCAATGTAATATCCTAAAACTTCCTTTTGTGAATGTACATCCCTGCAAAAGTTTCAAACAGTAATGTGAGATTTCACAACATGGCCACTTATGGTGGCTGGCCATAAAGCAGTTTAGGCTTCATCCAGGCTTTGGAGAGCGGCGCCCTTCCAGCCCTGTTGGCACATTGCTGGGTGCTTGCCCGCTGGTTTCCTTATTCTAGTTCTAGTCAACTGGTAATTTGAGTCCTTTTTTCTCAGGAGGTCACAGGACGAGCTTATCACATTAACAGCAGTACATGGTATTGTAATTGCCAGGGTGTGATGCTAAGTGTTCCCCAAGCTGCTCGCATTAAGATGCTTAGGCCCACCATGGTATTCTGGGAGCTGGCAGAGCCTCTAGGGTCAGAGGCCTATGAAGGTCTTGAGGTCAGGAGAGCCTGGCCTTGAAGGAACCATAAACTCAGTCTCTTTCTCCAAATCTGTTTCTCAGTGCGCTGCTCTGCAGTGCCTTTCTACTATGACCTCTGGGGAGAGAAGCAGACCATGGACTGGAGCCAAAGTGATCTTCTCTCACTGGAAGGTGATTGGTTTAGATGTAATTTCCAGGGACTTTCAAGTCATCCCGAGGCTTCTGCGAGAGCAAGGAGCTGGTGGGTATGAGAGTGTGTGGAGCATTCACATTTACTTAGGCCATTAAGGAGATGCATTGAAAAGCTTTCAGGACATATAAGTAGAATTTCTAAAGCAAATAGCCCACATGTTTTGATCCAGATTTTCTAGCAGATAGTTTATATCATGGCCTCACATTCGTCAAGGCTGTTTCAGCTTGGTGAAGGGTGGAGCTACCCTGCGCCTAGCTCCTCTATGGCATCCAGCTTTTTATGGTTTTATAACAGTGATGACTGTTATAAATTATGTTCTCCGTTGATGACTTCTTTCCTGCAAAATGTAACCCCCATGAAAGCAGATTTTCCATGAGAGCAAATGTGTTTGTTTATGATCGTATCTCCACATATAAAAGAGACATGTGCTTCCTTCCTCACCCCCTGGCCATCTTGGCAGCTGCTCCTGCTTGAGGGCCAACTGCACGTAAGGCAGGAAGATGGTGGCTGCAGAGGAGATGAAAAAAATCTCTGGAGTCCATCACCTCTAGGCTCCGACTTGTTATGAAAAGTAGAACGTGCGTGCTGGGGTCCAAGCAGACTCTGCAGATGATCAGACAGGGCAAAGCGAGACTGGTCACCCTCGCCAGCAACTGCCCAGCCTCGAGGAAACCTGAAGCAGAGAACTGCGCCGTGTTGGCCCAAGCCGGTGTCCACCACTACAGTGGCGATAATATAGAACTGCAAACAGTGAGTGGAGAATACTAGAGCATGCACGCTGGCAATCACAGATCCAGATGATTCTGATATCATTAGAAGTGTGCCAGAACAGCCAGGTGAAAAATAAACCAGGCAGGATTGTTCATTAATAAAACCTGCCAGAGCTTGAAAATAAATAAATAAATAAATAGGACATGCAAGCCCCTTTATGATCCTTTCTCTTTCTCATTCTTTGTCCCTCGCCAGATCCCCAGGCTGCCAGATCTGCGTTTGGTTACCTTATGCTGGTTTGTATTTTCTAGACTTTACACAAATGGAAGCATTTTATATGTACTTGCTATTTTTGCTTGCTGTTTTTCCTTCAGCACAATTACTTTGGGTTTCTTTTGAAGTAATAGTTTTGTGGTTTTATGGATCATAGTTTTGATGTTATAATAAATTTTTGCATAATGTAAGGAAAGAGTTTTCTACTGTGTATGATCCTGAATATCTCAGTTGTAGATCTTACATTTAGGTCTGTATTCAACTTTGAATTACAGTGTGCCTTTGTAATAACATGGGAACCATCTGGATAATCCATAATACTCTGCTGTCTTGAGGTCTGTCGCTTGGTGGCATCTGCGAAGTCACTCCTGCTGTTGGATGAACCATGTTTACAGGTTCTGGAGGTTGGATGTGGCTATCTTGAGAAGAGATATTTTTCTGTTTAACACAAATGGGTAATTACAAGTAAGTATTTCTGAATTTTCCATATCATTCAAGCATCATCTCTGTTGCTAAATAGTGGCTTAATATAGCAAACAATTTAAGAGTGAGAGCGAAAGACAATGTTTAACAATCTGGACCAGCTAAAGCCCGTCCCATCTGCACCGCAAAGAACCAATGTTAGGATATCAGTGGGGCTTGGATCAGACCCTCAAGGCTTCATCCTGGCTCTGTGACTGGGGCAGCTTCGTTCACTCCCTCTCTTAAGGCTTCTGTTTCGATACTGCGTCTGTAGCGCCCGCTCTGTGAGCGATTCTAAAGGCCATGGGGATAACGGGATTCAGCCCGCGCCGCTATCCACAGCGCCTGCCCCCACTCTGGGCCTAGCTTGTCCCAGCTGGTCTTGTGTGCCCGGCGCGGGGCTAAGTCCACCTGCCACTGTGCCCCCGGGTAAGACCAGGCTGTCCATCGCCTGCTCAGAGTCCTGAGCATCTGAAGGAGGGGCCCGGGGTGGGGGGCTCCCTCCGTGGTGGCATGAGCACACGGGACGGGAACACGTGAGCTGAGCCCACCGGCCGGCCAGCAGACTCTCTGGGCAGTGAGCATGTGCGACCGCTAGAGGGAGCACTGCATGTATGACACTCGAGGCTTTCACCCCTTGTATTCTGTTTCTAGCAAACCGGATTATGGGGTGATTTAAATGCCACTTGTTAAATTCTTAAGCAGAATATTAATTTAACATGTCTCTACTAGCAATAATTCGAATTATCTTGCAAAGGCTTTGAATGTCCTTAAGAATCAGAAAATTCAAATAAACTGACACCAGGGTAAACTCAGTGGCTTACAAAGTTTGTAAATCCCATGATCTACGAAGTGTAGTTTTGCGGGGTATGCGTGTGTGCATGAATAAAGTTACCCTAAAACAGGCAAGGCAGCGATCAATTTGAATCTTTATTTTATTTATTTATTTATTTATTTATTTATTTATTTATTTATTTATTTATTGAAGCAGGGTCTCGCTATGCAGTTCAGGCTAGCCTTGAGCTCACTTTTGTAGTCAGGCTGGTCTCGAACTCTCACCGATCCTCCGGCCTCAGCCTCCCGAGTGCTGGGATTACAGGCATGCGCCACCACGCCCGGCTCAATTTGAATCTTTAAAACCTTAACTTTCAAAGGGATTAATTCTTCCTGTGACAGTGATTGCCAGGCACCAACTGTGAAGGGCTGCCCTGGATGCGAGCTCTGACAGAAGAGAGCCGCAATGAGCATTGGTGCCCTGCGGAACCCGCGGCGGCCCGAAACTTACTTTAGCTTATTGGTTTGTTCGTTTTCTTTTTTGGTGGGACCGGGGTTCGAACTCACGACCTTGCACTTGCCAGGCAGGCACTTGTGCCACGGAGCTATCTCCCCAGCCTCCTTCCTTTAGCTTATTGGAAAACGTGAAGATATGTGGATGGGAAGACGCCACCCTGGGCCCTACCTCAGGACCAGGAGGAGGATGAGCAAGAGAGAGGGACGAGGAGGGGGACAGAAGAGGGAGGGGAGGGGAAAGGGAGGGAAGGGGAGGGGAGGGGAGGGCCACCACGAGCCGCTTACTGTGGAAGTTGCCCCGCACCGGGAAGGACCCTTGCGCCCGAGCTCTAAAGTGCTTCCCAGAAAGCGCCTGCAGCTCGTGCACAGGCTGCTTCCGGAAGTGAAGGCAGTCACCTCTGCAGAGCGCAGGCTCGCTGGGCCTCTGTGCACCATGTGGCTGCCTTTCTGAGGCCATGCAGCCCACGGTACCGGCCACGGCCTGGGAGGCCTCGTGGTTGGCTCGGGAGCGCGTTCTGGAGCAACCACTGTCCGCAGAAGCTCCACTCGGCATGGGCGGAATACAGATGCCCTGTTTTTTTTTTTTTTTCCGGCAACATTCCTCAGTGTTTCCTCCCTGCCAGTTGCCTATTTTATCAAAAGCTCTGGTTGTTGGCTTCTCATCTTCCTTTAAAGCTGAGTTCTGAACTTTCGTGAAGAGCGACTGTACCAGACTGGCTTCAGTCCTGGGAAGAACCTTGCAAGGTGCAGAACAGCACACATGTAATCAGACCATGGACGAATATTTAAACTTTAAAATTTGTTCTAGTAAAAAGTGCTTTACTGCTTGTATTCTGATTCTAGCAAACTGGATTATGAGGTGATTTACACCCCACATCGAGCTCTGTCTTTTTTTTTTTTTTCCCTGTTTATTTTGCTAGTACCATGCTGATTTCATCATAGTAGCTTTGTAGCATAATTTTGAGTCAGGAATTGTGATGTCTCCTACTTTGTTTTTATTGGCCAGGATTACTTTTGTTATTCTAGGTTTCTTCTGGTGCCAAATTAATTTTAGGAATGTGTTCTCTAGTTCTGTGAGATATACTAATAATATTCTGATGAGTATTACATTAATTCTGTATAATAGTTTGGAGTGTATGGCCATTTTCTGATTCTTATCCATGAGAAAGAAATATTTTCCCATTTTCTGAAATCCTGTCTGACCTCTTGTTTTTCACAACACTGCACGATCTTTTATTTCTCTTGTTAGATTGATTCCCAATTATTAGTCTGTTTTGGATGGTATTTGCAAAGGTTGTGGTTTCTGTAACTTCTCTCTGTGAGTTTGTTGTTTGCGTATAGAAATGCTATTGATTTTTGAGTATTGAATTTGTATCCAGCTATGCTGGTAAATCTAGAAGTCTTTTGGTAGAGTCTTTGGAATCTTCTATGTAGAGTATTATGTCAACTGTGAATAATGATGACTTAACTCAGGTGTAAAGAAGGAAGAACTCAAGACTTTTATAGTAAATTTGAGACCATACTCTTAAGTGAAGTTAACCAGACTCCCATGTATAAACATTGTCTTCCCTAGTGTAAAAAACTGAGAGAATAAATAAGACACAAAACATACAATAGATACTGGGAAATGAGAAGAAATTGCCCAAAAGGAAAGAAAAACTGAAGTAGGGGAAAGAAGAAAGAAGGAAAGGAAAGACAAGAATATATATACACAAATACAAACACACGATAGCTAAGACAATTATACCACTAATTTTTATTACTCCATTAAAAAAAAAGTTTGGACTTACTCCATCTGATTAAGTTTTTATGCCTATATCTTGTAATTTGAGCAACTGCTATGATATTAATAATATACAATGCATTAATCATTTTAATTTATTACTGTATTTTGAAATTCTGTGTCATTGTTTTTATTATTTTTTCCTCTTTAAAATGGAAATAAATAAACAAAAGTACTCTTTTTTACAGCACATTTTCAAAGCAAGGAAACTTTTGCACAAGAAATTTGAATAAAATCACACCAAGATACACAAAAATGAAGTTGTCTAAAACTAATTGTAAAGAACAATAATCATTAGAGCATATATATTAAAAATTAGCTACTGAACAACAAAATTAAATATAATCTTATTCCAATTAGGAAAAATAAGTGTTTAAGAAACTAGACTAATTAATTCAAAGGACCAAAAGACAAAAAAAGACCCATTGGTCTGTAAAAGACAAGGAAGAAGTAATATAAAGTCAATAGGTAGTGGTAATATACTTTTTAAAGTTTCTAATACTAGGAAGGGGTTGGGGAGATAGCCCCTTGTGGCACAAGTGCCTGCCTGGCAAGTATGAGGTCATGAGTTTGAACCTTGGTCCCACAAAAAAAGAGAAAGTTTCTAATACTAGGAGAAAATATCATATCATGTCTTATAAGTAGATTGTAAGTCAAAAATACAGTATAAATCTTAAAACAAAAATTGAAATTAAACAGTATTCAGAAAACTAATTAAACATTAATTCAAGACTAAATATTTTAAAACAATTCAACTAAGAAAAAGTTTTCATGATAGTAAAGAATTACTAAGAATAAAACATAACATAAATACTAGAATTGCAAATATATGACCAGCATTTCTAACAGTTTGGGGATAGGATATCACAAAAAAGTGCGAGTATGTCATTGATATAGCGAGTGTCCAAGATAATTACTGGTGGCCAGGTGTCACTTGTGCGACTGAACTACTGCTATTTCTTGATATTGACCCTGTAGAACCAGACAGAATCATGACCCATATGGTGCAGGAGAAGTCCATGTGTAGAATATGCTGCTGGAAATATTTTGCTGCCACATATTAAAAAATATTTGAAAGACTGCTTTTGTATTGTATACCTCTTTTTCTTCTGTGTTTAATTGTTTGCCCTATTTGGTGGGTTCTTTCCATTCTCCTTCACGGAGCTGTGGTCATTTTGATCCCTCTCTAGAATATCTTTTAGCAAACTGTGCAGGCTTGGCTTTGTCGTCATGAAATTCTTTAGTTGTTCTTTGTCATGGAAGTATTTCACTTCTCCATTGAACTTGAAAGAGAGTTTTACAGGGTATAGCAGTCTGGGTTGGAATTTGTTTTCTTGCAAGATCTGTAGTACTTTGCTCCCTGCTCTTCTTGACTTGAAGATTTGTAAAGAGAAATCTGTTATTTTGATGAGTTTTCCTTTAAATGTGATCTATTTTTTTCTCTAGAAGTTTTTATCATACTGTTCTTTTGCTCAATTTCTGGGATCTTATTGTATGTCTGGGTGTGGTTTTAATTATGTTTAAGTTATTTGGAGTTCTGTATGTTTCCATTACTGAATGTCAGATTGTTTCCCCATATTTGGGAAGTTTTCTGCTATTGCTTTTGTCCTTATTCTTTTTATATCATTTGTACTGACTTTTTCTTTCTCACTGATGCCTATCAGTCTAACGTTACTCATCTTTGCATTGTCCTGCAGATGTTGAATTATTTTTTCCTGCATCTTAATTGTTTTTATCGGTCTTTTCTTACCTCTTCACTAGCTGTCTTCAGCTATGGTGTCTTCAAGGTCTGAAAGTCTATTTTCACCTTCATTCAAACAGTTTTGCAAGCTTGTGATTGAGGTTTTAAGTTCCTGTATAGCACTTTGTGTGTTTCATATATTCTATTTCTTTCTTATATTGCTCATTCAAGGTTTCCATCGTTTTTCTATTCCCTTCTATTTTTCTTATCAGAGTCTTCTTTAGCAGCATTTAGTACTTCTTTCATTATAGTTATCGTTTACTTTTTTACTTCAGGAATTATTTCTGATCTGATTTCCTCTATAACTTTCTGCAGTTGTTTCTTTACTTCAGATGCTATTATCTCAGATATTTCAGTGTGCAATTTCCAATTTATTCTCTGCTATTGTCTCCTAATTTTGTTCTGGGTGAGCTAGGGGCTTTAGAGTGCATTTTGCTCCTTCTCATTGTCATTCTATATAGCGCTGTCTTCTGACCTTTGGTGTAGAGCTTTGGTAGAATTCTTACCTTAGTACCAGGTCCGGATCTAGCAAGTTCAAACTCACCCGGTGGGTGTGACTTGGGTCTTGCTGCTGTGCTCCACTTCTTCCTGCTGCACCCTTTGAGATGAACCTGCTTTGTCAGCCTGGCAAGATGTTCTGCTCCTGGATCAGCTGGATGGGTCTTGTCTCTATGAAGTACTTCGTATAACTTCTTCGGGAGTTCTGCTGCAGGGTTCCACACTGGACACACCAGGCCTGGGCTCTGGGTTGAATGAGGGTCTAGTGAGCCCCAGGTTGTCTCTCTCACATACTGGGGCTGAGTTCTGGGTCAGTCGAGGACTGGGTAGGTCCTGGGCCATCACACTTACATTCCGGGCCTGGGCTCTGCATCAAATAAGGATCTGGTGGCCTTTGGGCCATATCACACACATGGCAAGCCTGGGCTCTGGGTCAAATCAGGGTCTTCTGGGCTCTGGGCTGTCTCACTCACATGCTGGTCTTGGGCTCTTGGTTGAATGAAGATCCGGCAGACTCCGGCATCTCACTTATGTGCCAGGCATGGGCTCTTGGTTGAATAAAAAGTGCTCTTTCTACTTAATTTCTTCCTGTGATAATCTTTTCTGATATTTCTTGAGAAAGGAGGCATTAAGATCACATTCAGCTAAGTTATCCTATTTAGAAAACTAGTAGATTAATAGAAAGAGCCTGTCTTTTTCTTTCACTATCTTTTCCATCCTGTTCTATCTCATTCTAGCCAATTCCAGAAACTCTAGTGGAGGGACAGGTACCAGCGCCATGCTAGCTGCAAGAGATGTGAGCATGGAACTCATGTTCTAGCCCATAAAGGTCCTTAGCTTGGCTGAGTAAAGCTCACAGAGGCATCTTGGAGCAATAGGATGTATACAAATGAATTCTGCTAAAGAAGTCATGGTGTTAAAACCACAAGTTACCTTATATGTCCTCTAACCTCTAGTACTGTCCTGGAGCATGGAATACTTCGAAAGCAGCCAGATTTTCTAGAAGCCCAGCAATCTTTAAAAAAAACTTTTTCTCCTTCACCTTACCTTCAGCTACCAACGTGAAAACCTATTCAGGCATTGCTTTGTCACTAAGAAAAGAACATTTCAGAATTGGCATGAACCTGCTTGTCTTTCTACAACCTAACCTCACAGGTCTAATAAAAGCCCACAGGATCAGGGTTTCCATCCTGACCAATAGCGGGGAGGTCTGCCCTGCAAGGCTGGGGCCACCCTTAAGTCTGCCGCCGCTCTCGGTCCTATGTTCTGGCAGCAGCCCTGGCTGCGCAGTGCAGGAGGCTGTGGAAACATCACCGGCAGGGCTCAGACCATTCAAATAGGAATGTTTGTTACACAGACCTGGTGCTGTCCTCAACAGGCATAAGAGACGCTGTCATTAGCACCCCAAAACAGCTGCTATGCCATCCTCTTGCCTTGTGCTACAGCCTTGCATATCAGTATTTCAGAGAAATCATGACTTCTTCAACTGAGATGAGTTCCTCCGGATGTTTGAGCAGCCCAGCAGGCTGGCCAGAGGTCTTGTGTAGGGCCCTGGAGAGCCCTTGCTAAACCTGCTGTCATATTGATTTTCTAGTTTCTGGTAGATTCAGGCTGTCCTAGGAGTCAGAGAAGAGGCTACACTACCAGAGGATAGAAAAATATTTAGATATTTTGAAATAATGTATCACCCTAGAAAGAATTATAAAGAAATCAACAAACAACAAATGTTGAAGAGGCTGTGGGGAAAAAGGAATCCTTCTCCACTTCTGGTGGGAAGGCAGACTGGTGCAACCATTACAGACATCAGTGTGGAGACACCTTAAAAAACTAGGACTGGAAATCCCATTCAATCCAGCTATCTTCCTCCTGGGAATTTTCCCCAAAAAACTGAAAACATATCATAGTGATACATGTGTGTCTACGATTATAGCAGCACAATGTGTGGTAGGCAAATCTTGGAAACAAGCAAAATACCTGTCACTGAGGGATGGATGAAAAGACGCGATATTTTTATACAATGGAGTATTACTCAGCTATAAAGAAAAGTAAACCAGAAGCCTTTGTAGGTTAAGTGGATACAACTTGAGGCTATACTCATAAGTGAAATAAACCAAACCCACAAGTGTAAATATCATATTGGCTTCCCAGTGTAATAACTCAAAAGAAGAAATAAAAATCCAAAGGCATAACAGGCACAGTTAAATGGAAAGAAACAGAACTTGAGGATTTAACAACAGAGAGAAAAGAAGAAAGTTAGGAAATAAGGCAGGGGCAAAACCAACATGGATATTTACAAGATGGATAAGGCAACTGTCCTAAGAATTTCCATCAGGTTTCTTGAAAACAGCAATTGGTAGGTAGAATTCTCACCCTGACTAACTCTATATGTTGATATCTGTGAATGAAGCAACTATATTGAGGATAACGATGTGTAATACTAAAACCAGGCTTGAAATACCTGTCATCTTGGTCTTCTAAATGTGTACCATTTCTAATGTCATATCAATTATAACTATATTCTCTTTAAAGTAATTTTTTTAAAAAGGTGAATGAGAGAAAAGTACAAAAATGTAAGACTTCTTCAAAGCATGTATCAATATTCAATCATGTGCCATTTTGCATAACCATAATTGTTAATGTCAGCAACAGATCTGATGATAAAAGTAGATAATGTCAATTCCTGTTAATCAGAGATTCTTGTTCTGAAAATCTGTAACATATGTATTGTTATGCTGCTTTCTGTCTTTGCTTTGGTTTTCCTTGCTCTTGTTTTTACTCTTCAAAATAAAAAAATTATTTAAATAAAGAAAAGAAGTTATATATTTAAAAATTGGTTTGTGGGCTGGAGAGATAGCTCAGTAGAATAAGTGCCTGCCTGGCAAGCACAAGGTTCTGAGTTCAATCCCTGGTACCGCAAAAATAAATAAACAAACTAACAAACAAACTCGTTTGTCCTTACTGGTCATGACCATGAAGTACTGATGTTGAGAGACTATTTGTAAATTAACGATGCAGTCGGTCCTGGTCACAACTTTTGTTATTTTTTTGACCCATACCGTCTGAAATGCATCCTGGGCCAGCTAGATAGCTCCGTGGACTAAAGGGCCTGCTTAGGCAGGTTCAGGGACCATCGTTTGATGTCCAGCATTCATGACAGCCTGGCCCTGGGGCTCGCTGAGACAGCGACTGGGATTGGCATGGCTGCACTCTCCTGCAATCCCAGTGCTTGGGCGGCTGAAAACAGAAGGATTACTACGAGCCCTGTGTACTGAGACTCTATAGACTCTGTACTAAAAATACATAATAAACATATAAATAAAATAACATAATAAACATATAAATAAATAAAATAAAAATAAAACATATAAATAAACATATAAAAATATAATAAAAATACATAATAAACATATAAATAAAAATAAAACTGCATCCTAGAACAGCCTTTTCCCAATCTCCCTTGTCAGAATCACTTGGTGAGCTTCAATCTTCATTTTGGTGATGTTAAAAAGTTATGTAAAGTATGACATGTGTACACGGTAACAAAACCCCAGACAATGCGGAAAGCCAGAAAATTCAAAGCTAGGCTTTTGCCCTCCAGTTCTACTGCTAGACTCAAAGCAGAGATGTCACTGCTATTTCAGGAATACTTAGTTCTATCAGTAAGATTCAGTGTTTATCTCTTCCGGTGGTTGCTTCCATAACTAAACACAGGTAATTTTCATCTATAGTTCTGAGCAACTTTAGGTAGGATTAATTTAATTGTAACCTCTTTAAGTAACGTGCAGCTTTTCGGGTCACTCCATGTCAGGGTCTGATTGGTACCTCTAAATCTTAAAAACTGTTCATTGATGCCCTGCCATGCTGACAGGCCTGGCTCCCCTCCTCTGCCACACGCAGACTTCTGCTCAGCACACAGCTGTATGTGGAAAAGCATAAGGTGCCATCTGACCCTCAGGTCCTGAGGATCCAGCCAGATGCCGGTGGAGAGTAGAGAATTATAGCAGACTTAGCAGGTACAAACACTTGATCAACTAAGTAAACATTACTGATTATGCGTGAAACACTTCGAAACCTCTGATCTGTAGATGCATTTGGCAGAGGGAGCAGAAAACTAAAGAGTGACTGGGTCATTCCACTGAAGTTCAGGGACGCAGACACTGTACTTGTGAATTCGTTAGGAGAGTCATCATTGTTCCAGAAAATGTAAAGCGATGTTGGATCTTGTCAGTCATTTGAACAGTCCACATGGCAGACAGAGGACAAATGAAAGAACTGTATGAAGATGAAATTAAGGCACTGAAACAGAAAAAAAAAAAAACGGTGAAACTTCTAAACAGAAACAAAGCCATGAAGAAACAAGTAGCAATGCTCAGAACCCAGTACCAAAGTGCTGGCAATAAATAGGGTGAAGATGCTTTACCTTTAACACTTGAAGAGAAAGATCACAAAGAATACTGGAAGTCTGTATCTGAAATTTTGATTCTTATGAGAAAACAAAACATACCTGTGGATGGGCTTAATGTGGACAAAATCCTCTCTGCTCCTCTAATTGTAGAACACTGCTGGAGTGCCAGATAGATTCTGGTGAGGAGCCTGAGAAAGTACTTTGAGAGCCCAGCCACTAATGCATTGTTCTGCTCAAAAGCAGAAATGCATGTTAGCCATCAGTGAGAGCTGCCTGTGGGAAGAAGCCCAGGAAGTGAGAGAGTTGCACTCATCTTCAGAATCAACCACAGGGCAGCAGGTGCGCCAGGGGAGAGCACTGTCGGGGATGCTCCCAGCCTGAGTGAGGCGGGTGTGAGCCTCTGCCTTATGAAGCTGGCGCAGGACTTGGCTGTGGAGTCAAGCTGGCTGAAAAGTGAGGACTGTGTACGCACCCCTGGCTGGCTGGGCTTAGGCTGCATCCAGGGGATTTTCTTCCAAAACAATGGTTGTTACTTTACGCTTTTACAGCCTTGTCCCCAAGCTGTCTACACTGCTTTTCCCATTCCTTCAACACGTGTTTGGCAAATCAGTGCCAGCAAGGATCAGTTGTGTGAGGCGCAACTAAGGACATTTGTTGTTTTCAATGGTCACAGGGTCTTTAGTACTTGACAATGTAATTTCTGTTCTTTTTCAAAACAGTGTGAAAAGGATGTAAAGAGCTGAGGGGATTTGTCATTCTCAGTGGATGGGCAGGCATGATGCTTCTAAATTTTAGTGGATTGACTGTAGTCACTTGTTTAATGTACAGATGGTATAGATAGTGACACAAGACTGAGCATTTCTACTCTGTAGTGCAGATTACTACAGACAGATTTTGACTTTATTGACACCATTGTTGGCCTTAAAAATGTCATAATATTTTTTAGAAGGGACTGAGAAAAAAATCTTTGGTGAAAAACTTACTGTCTTCTTAGCTGCCAGCAGCTTAACTGCTGTGCTACATTCATTCAATGACAAGATGAAAATACGAACATTTCCCATGAATTTTAGTTTGAGTAAGCCACAAATTTGGCGACCAAACTTGATCTTCAAGTGAAATTCCTGTGGAATCTCAGACTGTGTAAGGAGGCCTGGGATCTCCTTTTAACTCTGAGGGTTACTGCAAGAAGCCCCAAGTGTCCCAACAATGGAGCCCAGGATTCAGGAGCTCAAAGCTTTATACTCTGGACACAGCTTCTCCTAGCTCTTCAATGCCTGCCTCTGCTACTCTGCAGGGAAACTCAGGGTCTAGTTATCAGCTGACCTACCGAACCCTGAAGTGCTCTCAGCTGGGCTTCCCGGTTGGAGAATCAACTAGAAGCATGGAGGGAAATAGCAGAGCGTCCAGCCACGTTCAAGCCACCCTCCATCTGCTCACACCAAGCCTTCTCCGAATGCGTGTTCTTTACTGAAAGGGCTATGTATGCCTCCTTGGATGAAGGTGGAGAATGAGTGCTATACCAGTAAACAAAAGTGGCTCAAAGCATACTTGATGAACAGTTTGACAGACTGAAGGTCAAGTAACTTTGCTTTGCTTAGTGTCAACTTTGACACGAAACATGATCTAGATTTAAAGATGGACACGTATCAATCTATGTACAAGTAAATTAGTGCTTCTTACAAATAATTCAAACTGTTGAAAATACCCAAATGACTTTTTCAATTGGCTTTTTGAAAACATGGGCTTTTAAAATTACAGTATAGGGGCTGGGGAGATAGCTCCGAGGCACAAGTGCCTGTTGGGCAAGTGCAAGGTCGTGAGTTTGAACCCTGGTCCCACAAAAGCAAAAAAAATAAATAAATAAATAAAATAAAATTACAGTATTTACTGTATGCAAAAAAAGCCATAAAGGGCAGGCACCCAGTAACAGAATATATTAGCTTATATGCTGTCATGAAATGAATTAGACCTTGATAATCTCCACATTTAAATGATCCCCCTTGGAAGAAAAACTTTGACCGATTATTTTATTCAATTGAGTTAGAACTAGGTTTGTAGGTGAAGAGGACAGGGCTGCCATCATGTCTCTTGTAAAGGTCGCTGGATGTGGACACCCCGCTGCTTTGCCCCTAGTTAATGATGGAATTGTATAACACATGCGCTGCCCTTCATCCTGAAAGCATCTTGCCTTGCTTTTATATTCTTTCCGTTTGCTCACTGTTCCTTCCTCTCCTACGTTTGCTTGCCTTCTTATGCAATCTTTTGGTGCCCTAGAGCTTATGATAACACTTCCTTCTTTTCTATCAGGATTTAGGGAGTTGAATAAATGGCTGCTTCACATCATTGTCGAAAGGTCATTAAAGTTGAAGAGAGCAGAATTTGCAAAGAAGAGTATCAGAATTTTCTGGGAAAATATATAATCTTATGATCAATTAAGAGAGTGCATATTCTCAGCAGCTGGAAACAGTACTGATTTAGCGCAGCGATTTATATCTGGCTGAAATTCCTCATTGCTCTGGGAAGCGTAAACTTTGCTCTTTTGTGCCTGCCAAAGCATTTGATGCAGCGCCAGTTGTTTATGACACAGACGCTGCTGAGTTTCCAAATAAATAATTCTATCGGATGCACTAAGTCACCAAGAAGAGTCCGTGATAGAGACCAAAATAAACACAGGAGGACCAGGAGCCTTTCAGATCTGCTGAGTTGCTTCAGTTATCAGTGTTCTTAATGCAGGGAGCAATGTCTTGTTCTGGGGAAAATATGGTCACTCAGTCAGATTGTTCTGGCATCCCCCTGCCCACAGCAAAAGTGCCTAGGTACCTCATGCCACAGCAGCTTTCCATTATTGTTTCATGGAAGAATTTAAGCTTAGTTGTTATTTACTACAAGAGGAACTGATCTCAATATTTACAAGAGTAAATATTACAATTCTATTCCCAACTATAGATAAGAAAAAATAGGAGAAAGGAAGGATGGAAGGAAGCTAAGCCTGAAGATATTTTCTCCACGGTTACCTCCTTCATTTCAGAAATTAGCAGCAGAGTATTTAGACCCCCAGATGCATGCCTTTGGCCTAGGCTCGACTCTCCTCTCCCATTGCTTCCATTCTTGTCTTCAACTTCTGAACACAGTCGTTCCAATTCCATAATCATTTCTGTTAAAAAGATCAAGGAGGCCAGGCATGGTGGCACATGCCTGCAATCCCAGAACTTGGGAGGCTGAGGCAGGAGGATTGGTGCAAGTTCAAGACCAGCCTGGGCTACAAAAGTGAACTCAAGGTCAGCCTGAACTACGTAGGGAGACCCTGTCTCAAAAAGACAGAAAAAAAAAAGATCCAGGAACTAGGCATGCTGATGCTTGCTTGAAATCCTAGCACTGAGACTGCGGTGCCCCAGGACACTAGGAGACTGGGGGACCTTGGGCCTCGGCTGGGCAAGATAAAGCATTAGGGATGTGGCTCAGGGTGAGAGCTCGGGATTTGCCTCTTGATACCCAAAGTCAACCAATCAATTAATTTTACACAATTTAAAATTTAAAATTTAATAAAACCATGTACCATGGTATCAAAATCATACAATGTTAAGGGAATAATTCATCAAAAGATATGGAATGTCATCTTACGGTGAAGCTTAATAGAACCGAAGAAAGTTTTATGATATAAGTAAATAGAAATAAGTACCATATTTATTCATTGGAAGGCTTAATATTGTTAAGATGTTTGTTCTCTCACAAAATTTACAAATATGTATATGACTGTATCCAATATAAACATGAATTTTCTAAATTTCCTGTGGGCTTCTGAGAACACAGATAAGCTGTTTCTGAAATGTGTATGGAAATGCAAAGGACCTAGGATGACCAAGAAATATTTTAACAAAGCTAGCAATAGTCAACTTGAAGGTGTGTTATGAAGCTACATTACTCAAGACAATGTGGTATTCATACAATAATAGAAAAATAAATTAAATATAGCATCTAGAAATATATTCATATTTATTTGGTGAAACAACTTTCAACAAAGCAACAAAATAATTCAATGAAAAGAAAGTCTTCATACAGATTGTACCAGAGAAATGATACTTAAATTTATATCTTATGTCATATTTAAAAATCAGTTGGCATCTATTGTAGGGGAAGTCAATAAAAGCTAATGTAAAACATAGGAAAATGTTTTCATTCCGTTTTTTTTTTTTTTTTCATTTTATGCATTTGGTACAGAGTCTATGTGGCTTGAACTCCTAATGATCCTCCTGCTTTCAGCCTTCCCAGTGCTGGGGACAACAGGCGTGGGCCACCACTCTCAGATTCAGTCACCAGCCAGCTTGCCCAGGGGTTGGGGCCAGCAAGGCTTGTGGGGCCGGGGGCTAAACCGTGATCCCTGCCCTTGTCAAAGCAGGTTCTTAGTCCACTGAGCTATCTCACTGGCCCAGGAAATTTTTTTTAAGAACAGAATTGTGTGATATTTATTTTATTTTTTAAATATTATTAAATATTAAATAATATTAAATATTATTATTTTTTAAATATTAAATTTTTAAATATTATTATTTAATGAGAAAGAAACAGCAATAAGACAATTTCAAAATAGATTAATAGGACAATTATAATAATACATTGCATTTTGTTGTCTTCATAGTAATTGTTCAGAGCACAACATGCAGACATGATATCTTTTCTAAACACTATTAGTATAAATTTTTCTTCTCATTAAACTTATAGTAGGCTTATATTTCTTTTCAAGAGCAAAGACACTATAAATCGGACTTTATCAAACCAAAAATGTCATCACCAGATACTGTTAAAAATAATCTGTTTCTTTACATCCTTATAAACTTAGTTACAATTTAACATGTGATTTCACTTGTAAAGTTTTTTGTTCATTTAATTAAGGTTAACATAAGTTATAGTAGTCTAAATTATACATTATATTACATTTTATAACTATTACAAATTATATGGCATGTTATGTAATATATTAACATACTATGTTCCTGCACTGCATTACAGGTTCTTAATTTAACTTTTCTATTTAAAAATTCCACTGTTCAGTAGATAATTAAATATAAAATAGGTTGGAGAAAAAACACCCATAGCAATCATCGGATGAAGAGCTTGTGTCCTGAATGTATAAATAATTTTAATAAGATAATTATATTAAGGCATATAATTGTATAAAATAGACAAGGTATGTAAAACTTTCACAAATTACGTGAAGCACATTAAAAACTGCTAGATGTAAGTAATTCTCAGGGGCCAGGGAAATAGCTTAGTAGAATAGGCGCCTGCCTGGCAAGCATACAGGCCTGAGTTTAATTCCCACTCCCACACACACAAAAAAGGTGCTAGATGTAATAAATTTTCAAAGAAATTCAGTTAAAAATTTTTAAAAAGTATGTATAACACCAAATACTTAGAGGGTGGAGAGCATCTGGAAGTCTCATACATAACTGGTGGGACTGTAGACTGTACAATCACGCTGAGAAATTGTTTAATTTCTTATAACTAAAAATATTTACTGATCATTTAGGAATTGCACTCCTAGGTATGCATTTACCTAAAAGCATTCAGAGCAACTGTAGAAGAATCTTCATTCCAGAGGTTCACAACTACTTTATTCACAGCAGTGCTAAACTAAAACAGCAAGGTGGGTGATGGTGAAGTAAACTATGATACACTCACACAGTGGAGTAATAATAGAAGAAATGATTGACATGCATGACAATATGAACAAATCTCTTAAATTAGAAGCAGTGAGAAACCAACTAATATATAACTTATTATTCCATTTATAAGAGATTTGGAATAGACACCAATAAACTGTGATAAGTGGCCATACCATAAGGGAGAAGACTTCCTGGAAGGGGCGCTGGGATTTCCTGGGATGACAGCAGGGGTGCGTGTGGGGACAGTGGTGTTCCTGCACAAGGGTACTCACTTGTCAAATGGACTTTTTTTAAAAGTATTTGATACAGGGTCTCACTATGCAGCGTGGACTCACAGTGACTTTCCTGTTTTCAGCCTCCCCAGTGCTGGGCTTACAGGTGTGCACCACCATGCTGGGAGCAGAGCTGGTGCAGCATGCAGTACCAGGGATGGAACTCCCGTCCCTGTGCTTGCCTAGCAGGCACTTAGTCTGCTGAGCTATCTCGCTGACCCCGTGTTCATAGGGAATGAACTGTACCCTGGAGCTCTCTGACTAACTGAATGTAATGTAGAACTTCATAAAATTTTTTGAAAATGATTTCTCAGAAAACTGCTTATTATCTTAGTCAGGCTATGGATATTCCACATATGATTTTACTTGTAAATAAAGGAATTGTTCAGACATGGGACTGTGTGTCCCAGAACTGGCCTGCTCAGAACCTTAGGAGTCCCTACAGTGCTGCACCCCTATAGCCTCTCTGGAAGTCCAGCTACAAACCACCTACTGAACCATAGCCTTGGCTCAGCCAGCCCATAGATACCAAGCACTTTTAAGTCTATTTATTCCACAATTCCAAGCTGTTTTGAACTGAGGGAGTCTTCCCATTCATCGTTACACCAATTATTTTTCTTCTCTAAGTTGTGTCTGTTATCTTCAGAGTTTCTGTTGCTGCTGCTGCTGCTACTACTTTGACTCATGTTCATGTTGTTTTCTTCTTCGCTAAAATTTTGAAAAATATTTTTGGAACTTTCATTGTTGAAAGCAAGAGAGACACTTAATAAAAGAAAAGCTTCTTGTGTAGGAGCCTGAATGCCTTCACTAATTACTTTAGTTGTCATCCTTGCATCAGTTGAACCAGGGGTATTTGAAATCTTGCAGCTCTCTGGAAGGGAGGCTGGTTCTTACCCTCTCATGCCCGTGTCCGGCACCACACACAAAGTTTTGCCAGACACTAACAACAAGCAGCACCACTAACTTGCAGTTCAGTGTCGTGGCTCATTACACCTTCTCTGCTCCACACTATTATTGGTGATTCCTAGTGGCTCCCCACATTCACTGTGGGACTCTGGCATCTGACCCAGCGTATCTGCTTCTCACTCCATAACGGCCTCATTTCGAAGTCTGTGCAGATTCCTCATCCACAGTCTTAGTTTTGATCTCCATTTGACTTCATCAGCCCATTCCTATGTCTTTGTGGTACACACACACACACTCTTCAGTCTAGGACAAGCAACAAGCTGACCAGCAGGATGATCTGACTGGCTGTGAGATGAGTACTACCGCACAACAAATGCTTCCACTGTTTTACAGATGGATCAATTAAATAACCTTGGTATTTTAAGCCTTGAAAACTTTTACTAGACCATTGCAGCCATGTGTAAGTCTCGACAGGCATTCTGGCCAGTTAGGGTGCATGAATATATTGTAATTGTTTTACTACACAAAGTGATAACAACATGCTGTCTCATTCCTTGTAAGAACAGATACGTACAGTCGTGCTCACAAACTATGTCCATTTTCTACAGAATTTAATATTATGCTTCACTACTGATGTCTTTTGCTCAGTTTATTTCACAGATTTTGTCAAAAAACAAATATTTAATTTTATAAAATTGAGCAAGATTATTACCAATTTATAAAGATCCCCTTTGACAGTTATCCCAGAATTTTTGGAGGCTGACTCCGGTATAATTACAAGTTAGAGGCTAGCCTCGGCATCTCAGCGTGATAATGAACCCTTTTTCATAATAAATAAAAAGCAACAGAGTGATAGCTCAGGGTAGAGACCTTCAGTTCAATCCCAAGGTACACAAAAAGACCTTTACTTTATTTCTTTCTTTTCCTCCTGATCCTTCTGTTTTCAGCCTCCCCATTGCTGGGATTACAGGCATATGACACTATACCCAAACTCTGTGGCTGGCTCAGCTCTCCCTGGAGATAGGGCTGGTACAGCATGTGGTGCCCAGGATTGAAATGTGGTCCCTATGTTTGCATAAATTTGCCTAAGCAGGCCCTTTCATCTGCTGAGCTATCTCACTAGCCCCTCAAAGACCTTTACTTTCTGCTTTTTTTCTTTTAAGTAGTCACTCTAGAAGGCAGAGACTGTATTAAAAAACATACTAACCACATGTCAGAAAATTCTGGTCTAACCTTGGCTGTAATTCTTCTGAACGAAGGCTTGTGAGCAAGTTACTGACCTAAGTGTTCTTCAATCTCAAAATTAAAATTTCTTAATGCACTAGTAAGGAAGTAATATATTTAAAGTATGTGGCATAGATTTTCTACTTGTTTCTTTATTTCCTTTGGGTCTAGCCCAACTTTTTCTTGGTTAGATTAATATGATTTCCCAGTGGCTTGCAGACCAAATCAACTTGGCAGAATTTTCATGTGCTTTGTAGATACAGTATCACTTAGAACCTTTGTCCTCTGAATCTGGTTCATGCATTATTTAAGGAGCAAGCATAGTTTGTTGATGTTAAATTTGTAAAATCTGAATATTAGATCATACTAAAATTCACCACTTCATCCCAAATGTAGTTTAACCTTGAAATGGTCGTCTAGTGTAAGTAGACAGTAGCCTGTGCTTAACCATCTGACACCAGTAGGGAAAGATGTCACCTGTATGGACCAAGGGTGTCCTTCAATCTCCAAGGCTACAAGACAATACTACTCCGATATGCTATAATAGAAAGCAATACTAATTCTATAGAGGAAAAATGTTCCAAATAGTATTTATTCTAAGCAATACAGTTCCTTTATACTAGTTTTACCTCTTAAAAACTTAAAATGTATGCTCTTTATATTTGGAAGAAAATTAGGATTTATACAGATGTCAAGTTTTGGGAAAGATAGTCAGTGTCTTGCAGTTAATCATTCATATCCACTCTCTTTGTTTTCCTTTGGTCCTAGTATGAGTGACTTTTCCATTGCTATAGCATAATACCTGAAGCTGGAAACTTTAGAAAGAAAATATATTTGTGGCTCACAGTTTTGTAAGCTGAAGTCCAGTGTTCAAGAGCCCTGCCTAAGGGCGAGTGGTATAGCTCAGCAGACTAAATGCTTGCTTAGGGAAGCACAGGGGCCAGGGTTTGGTTCCTGGCCCCATCTGCTGCACTGGCCCCATTCTTGGGCACACTGAGCCGGCGATGGAGTTCAGGTGTGGTGGTGTGTGCCTGTAATCCCAGCACTTGAGAGGCAGGAAACAGGAGGATCACTATGAGTCAGAGCTGCATGGTGAGGCCCTGCACAAAAAAAGAACTCTGCCTATTTGGCCTCTGGTGAGAGACCCATTAGGTGCTCACAAATGTCAGGAGAGTGAAATGAGAAGTAGCAACATGCCAAAGGGGTCCCAGGGTGACAGAGGAGCAGGCAGGATTCAGGGACCAGTGTCCCCTGTTCTCACAGGAATTAACCAGGCTCCTGAGTATATTAACTTTGCTTCTTATCTCCCACTAGGCCCCACCTCCTAAGTTCTGCCACTCAGGGATCAAGATTCCAGCACATGGACATTTTAAGAACATGTTCAAACCATAGCAGTCCCCAATCCACTGTAAACTAATTCTGGTACTTCCTCTTTTATTGAAATCATTCTTAAGAGTAGCTCGTAGTCTCTAACTTGGTAAACACTGAGAACACCTTCAAGTTCTGATCCTATTCTGTAGCCACTTACTGCATTTTATACTATCCGTAATAGTTGAAATTTCATCATAATTGTCACAGACTACTCGGTCTGATTTTCACGGTTTAACTGATCCCCCTTGATGCGCTAGTTGCTCTTGCTGTGCCCCGCTGCTTTCCACTGATGTCCCTAGGGTTTCATCTTCAGCCCTTTCTTCTACCTGTGTGTACTTTCCACTGATAGGACTACTGGTTTATCTGTGGTCTAAGTGACTACCTTATTGATATGTACTTTTCTACTTCTCTACAAAGCTAAATAAGTATTTGCAGATGGATCACAATTTTGCATCTCCCCTTGGAAGATCTGATAGGGCCATACACTGGCACCATGTGTGGTTTCTACCAAGTGCAGGGCATGTTCCTTCTAAGCACTGCTCCTGACGCTCCTATCGGTGCACTCCTTAGTGAGCATTCCTTCTTATATCTTAGTGGTAGAACTTGTTTTTTGAAGGTTCAGTGTATTTAAAGGATTAGCTATTAAGTTAGATATTCAAACCAGCATGAAATGAATAGTAAGACATAAATGAAGCATCCTGTCGATTCTAGAAAACTGCATTTTTCTAATATAGAAATCACTTCTTTTTCTTTCTACCTCAATGAAAGCTGAAGGATCTAAAATCATCTTGCCATATGAAATAGCACAGTACAAGTGGTAGACCAGAAAGACAAGAGAGCTGGCTCACTCTTATACCAGCCCTGCACTAATTAGGGTTAATTTCAACTCTGAGAAAATTAAAGTATTAAAATAATAGTGTTTGAAATAAAAACAGAAGCCAATTTCTTTTCATTTAAAATAACTCTATGTAATGGATGTGCAGGACCAGTACAGTGGTCCCTCAGTTATTAGATGTTCAGATTCCTTGCTTTTGCTGAGTATGGCTTTGTGGAATAAAAAGACTAGTAAAGCATATAATGTAGCTATTATATCCACATTTAATTTGTGAAAGAAGGACAAAAGAGGGACGTTCAATTTTATTCTAAAATGTATATCATTAATTAATTGTGGCAGAATGATACAAACTTCACTAAGCCAAAAATATGTTACATATGTAGCCAGGCTTTCTCAGATCTTAATTTCTGAGACCTATAATGTTTGCTATTAAAACACTTTTAGAAAAAAATGATATAACGTTTTCCTTTAAATATACTTTCCATAAGTCCCATAGAAAACTTCTATCTGTAACCCCCAGCCATAAATTAGTCATACTTAACTGTAGGATGGCTACATGGTCAAGCCCAAGGCATGGAAACTGTGAGTGGTAGCCAGCCGTTTCTGCCCAAGCAGCCATTTTTCACTCCTTGATACCTTAAACAAACAATTTCCCATTTCACTGACCCTCTCTAATTAGGATTTGGTCATATGTAGCAAAATAAAGTGCCTACCTATTTGAGAGCTGGGATCCAAGAGTGTAGAGATAACAGGAGATCACTAAAGGAACAGAAGCTAAACCATGCATTTGGCTGAAGGCAGAAGGTAGGATACAGCACCGTGAAGCCCTGCAATGGAGGCTGGAAACTGGTGGCCGCCGCTTTACACAACTAGGTTAAACTATTGTCTTAGCTCTTGTTAGATGTGTTAGGAAGCAGACTATCTATGCACCTGGGGGACGTACCAGAGCAGTGGCAGAGTAATGGAGGTTAGGGGATGTGGACTCCTTACTGTCATTTCAGCATGTCATTTTGCAAGAGAAGATGGCAGGGTTTTCCTGCTTGTCTATTGCTCCAAATCAAGGCCCTCCAGCTCTGTGTATTTCTAAATAGTTATCTCCCTCCATTCTTGTGTGTTGTCTGGGCTTACCTAGGTGAATTTCTCACAGAATCCTTCATAGGATTTCATTTTGGATGTAGTGGAGCTGAGGCCATGACTGGTCAGGACATTCAGAGTGCTTCTTTCCTTCATGATCTCTCCTCATGGAGCTTCTCCTTATGACCAAAGTGAGCCCCTTACAGCATGTGTCTCAAGGTGGCCAGGCTTTCTGCATAGTCATAGTCATCCACAGGCAAATTATGTGAGTGATTGAGCTGGAAACCAGTAGCTTCCAATGACATCCTTGGAAAACACACAGCAACATTGCCTCTATCCTCTTCTGTGGTCAAAAGTGAGTTCTGCGTAAACTAGATTCAAATGAATATCAGAAAGTCTGATTTACAAGGGCTGGGGCCCTATGTTCAAAACAGAAATAAAATATGCTAACAGAGTTGCTTTAAATCTGTAAATCTAAACCTAAAGTGCCTATGGTCAGAACAGACAATTCCTTTTGTGTTCCTAACAAAAGCATTTGTAAACCATGGCCTTGGCAGCAATACCAAGTGCTACCTTTAACTTGAGAAACTTTTTATAAAATATCCTTAGTCACACAAATTTTCATTCCTATCCAAAGGAAAACTATTGGAAGCCACTGAAGCTGAAATTGATCCTGTGTGGGAGGGCAGGATGAGGCCTCATTGCCTAAAGCAGTCAAGTTGCTTCAGTCTTGAGAAAAACATCCTGCTTGTACTTTCTTTGCTATTAGTTGCTAGGCAACTTTCTGTCTTGCAATTTCGTAAAGGTTTAAATAAAGGCGCTTACTATTGTTGGGTGATCATTTAATTAATCAGGCAGATGAGCCACCACCTCAGCAAACTCTTCTCTTCCTGTCTGTCTTTTCCTCATTCTTGCAAGCCACTTCTCCCTCCCTGGGTACAACAGGTCGCACCGAGAGACCAACAGATCTCTACAGAAAACATGCGATTAAGGCTGTATCCAAACAAAAACTTCCAAATTTCCCAAAGACAGAGCCAGTGAGCTCAGGGCTGACAGGACGTGCAGAGCTGTTAAGAGGACTTTTCGGGGGGCAAGAGCTGTGAGGGCAGAGTCTTAGCTCTGGCTTCCCATGTGTGCAGTGTGGGGAGTGGCTGAAGCTAGAGGTCAGTTACGCACTCGGGGCTGGGTCAAGGCTACTCCTGAGAGCACGGAGCGCCCAGTGTGAGCCACACACACAAAGAAGACGCTCAGCTATGGGAACAGGAGGTGCCCACACTGCAAACGAGCTGCCAGCAGAGGCTGTCCCTTGACGTCAGTCGCCAAGTGTGCACCTGCGTACACGAGTGTACAGCCACGTAGTGTCGTGGAGCAGTGAGGGCTCCGTGTGAGCTCCGCTTGCCGTTTTCTAGCTGCTGTCTACTGCTCCATCTCCATCACCCTTCACCCTGCAAGTCTCCACAGCTACACTAGACGCAGCAGTGCAGTAGCTGACAGGCCAGGCTCCACTCAGAGTTTGATGAAACCACACTAAAGACACTCCAGGCCCATGGGCTTCTAACTACGTTCAACTGCCGAGGCTTGGCAGTGTCGAGAAGAATCGTCCTCAGAGTTATGTAAGCCCCTTTGGCCTATTAGAGTACTAGAGTTTCCCCATATTCATACGTCACCTATTTGCAACAATGATTTTTTTTTTTTTTTTTTTTTTTTTTTTTGGTGGTACCAGTGATTGAACTCAAGACCCTGTGCTTGCCAGTCAGGCACTTATTCTACTGAGCTACTTCCCTGGCCCTAAAAGTTGAGGATTCTTTTTTTGGTTGGTTCAGGCTGCCTTAAGGGCAGGTCTGGTAAGGCATGGAAAGCTGGGCACTGAAAGGCGGTCTGAGTGGGTTTGCCCAAGCAGGCGCTTGAACAACTGAGCTATCCCGCAGGCCCCTTTGCAATAATGATTTAAAGCAACAAAATCCACTGCAGCCCAGCGTCACACATGTCATGATAGCTCCTCTAGAGCTTGCTTGCCTTGTTGGATTCTTACTTCTGTAAGGAAATTTTGGAAGTTCTGTAACTACGTTAGATCCTCACAGCAAACCTAGAAGGTAAGCAGCACTCTTACTAGATATGTGACTGAAAGGTGATTTCTTGTGTAAAATATTCTATCCTATTTGTACTATTATCTGCTCATTCTGCAATGTCACATATGTTAACTGTTGACGGCTAATTCAACTGCTGGAGTAGAAAATGTTCTGAATTCAAAGTGCTGCACTCTTTTTCTTGCTCAGCTACCTACCACCTGTGTAGACCACAATGAGCTGCTGCACATCTCCTGGGCTTATTCCTCTACAAGGGAAACACCTTGTCTTCTGAATCAGAGTCTCATACATGCATTAAAGGAAGGAACGGAGTACTGCAGTACGTTGTACCAGAACACACCATACAAACGAGTTACTGTTATTATTTACGACTTAGGGTAACATTTGAATCAGGAAGCCATGTGTAAAGAGCTGTAATTTGAAGACCACTTTTGTTTGCAGAACAAGCAGCATTTCCTTCTTCCTTGTTGCTTTCAGAAATCTATTGTTTCAAGCATAGCAACAACCCTGAAACAGACCACCAAGCGCATAATGAACACACTCAATAGTAAGTATTTAGTGATCTGTATCTGTTGTGGTAGGCTACTTCTCAATTCAGGAGTTATTTGATTTTGTCAGTTAAAAAGAAAGAAAATGAGTTATGTATTACTATACAGGAACAAAATTAACATTTTTGATAAAAAAGAATATAATTTATTCCTTTTTTACTTAAGAGAGTATCCTGACAATATTACTGCTAATTTGTTTAGCTTCATTCTTTGGAATAATTGGAGGCCTCTACTGCTTCCTCAATTAAAAAAATAGAAAATATTGCAAAAAACAAAGGACCTTGCCAGAAATTAAATGGAAAAATGTAGGAGACTTTGATTTTGTTGAATAGAAAGAAAAATCTATGAAGAAAACACACGCAGAGTTCTAGAAGGTTTCTCCAACTAAAATCCTTCAAAATGTTGAACCTATGCTGCCCAACACATACAAAAATGAAAGGAAAGCCAGAATACCAGTTTTCTTGTGTCTGCAGCCTGTAAAGGTGCCTGACAGTCTTGCTTAGGGTTTGACTTATTTTAGTTTTCCCTGACTCATATCATAGCTGGGACCCAAGAAAATCTTCTACAGAAATTTTCTAATTGGTGATAAAAATCAGTTCCTAATGTCAGCAGACTCCGACAGCTTAGTCTATTTTTGCTCAGAACTCTACTTTCCTCTCCGTAGCGCCCTCCTCCCCCACCCCCAAAGCCCCCCTTTCCCTTCTGTGCTACTCTGCAGCTCTCCAAAGGGAAAAGGATGTTTGAAAATGTGGGGGAAGATGTGAACTGCAACCCACATGGAAATCTTTATTTAGATAGTTTTTATTCACAGATTTTTAAAAAATCCCAAGCAAGATACTCAATCCTGGATTTTAGCAGAAGCAAGAAAAAAAAAAAGTAGACAGTAGCTAATGTTGGGACACCTGTACCCTGAGAGACCTTGGCGCTTGTCACAGCCCTCCGTCTAGGGCTCTCATCAACAGCAAGAGTTTGCTGAGCAGCGAAGTTAAATGTGGAGACTGGAGTCAGACTGACCTTCCTTAAAATTCTTTAAACATTTCGATACCAGGTACATTTGATAGCCTCAGGCAAAAGCATCACAACTTTACCCTATCGTAACTAGAAAAGAATAAAACAAAGTTTCAAAAACAGTAATAGCAACAACAGTTACAATAAAAAGATAGACATGCATGTTGGCCTTCATGGGAAGACTGTGTCTGCAGTAGACTGCATGCACTTGGTTCACAGACTCACAAGCAATGTGGCCCTGAACTCCCTGGCTTCTCTCCTCGCCTGCTGGGCTGCCGTGCCTCCTCTCCACCTTCCCTACAGGCACATGTGCAAAGTCGACAGCACATCTCGCAGGTCAGCAAGCATTTCCCGGGGGGAGGGGGGACATGTTATTCTTCTTTTGATTTTTGCCTTAAACATTTACTTATATAAAACAATTTTTAGTTCCTGCCCATATGGAAGTAAGCATTGGGTTGGGTTTGATCCACAGATAGTGACTTGCTGACTCCAATGTGTACTAAAGCACATAACAAACTAACATATGAGTAACTTCATTAAACTGCATAAGAGAGCTTGATGAGATACTACACGAGCTGCCCATGTAGCTCAAACTTGATGCACAGCCTTCTTGCCATCAGTGCAGCATTCCAGTGTTGTCCCAAGGAAGGCCATCGAATGGGGGGGTCCTTTGGCTACACAGCATGTTGGGCGCATCTGCGATCCTGAGACGAAGGGCTGCGGGGTGCCCAGGCTCTGGCAATTAGCTATCAAATCGCCTCAAGATGAGTGCTGTGCATTTCTTCTACAATGTATGTCAGCTCCATTATGAAGCCTCTCACACTGCTCTGTAACTGTCTGCTTAGGTGTTTTCTGTCTTCAGAGCAAGGACTAGAAAGGAAATCAATTAGCCCCAGTAGCTCTCAGAGTTTTCTGGAAGCATTACTTCTGTGATAATGCTATGCACATGAAATGTGTATTTTGTCTCTGTCTGGTACTAGCACACACGGAGCCCCTAAACCACTGGACTTTCCCAAGTGGTGTCTTCGGTGTGCTAACAAGATTTCTGGGCCAGGAACTCCGCAGAGCCTCAAGAGGGGGCTGGTTGGGTTGGGGACCAATCCTGATTAGAGAGAGAATGCTTAGCTACCACAGACTTCCACTTCCACCCCATCACTGGAGAGGAGAGTGCCTGGAGGTTGAGTTCATTATTCATTGGCAATGATTTAATTAACCGAACCTAGTAAGGAAGTCCCCACAAAAACCCAGCAAGGGTTGGCAGGACTTCTAGGGTTCTGAACACATGGAGGTGATGGATCAGCTTAGCAAACAGGCAGGCTGCAAGCCCCTTCCTGTTCCCTTGCCCTATGCATCTCTTGCCTCCATCTCTTATGTAGTTATACATTTCTGTAATCAATTTATAATCTAAGAAGTGAATTATTTTCCCAAGTCCATGAGCAAATTTTTTTGAGTCCAGTCTAGCACATTATGAAATCTAGGGTGAGGTATATCCTGACACAAAAACCACAAGCACCAGCTTGACAGGAGATCAGCTTCTGAAGTGGAGACAGTCCTGTGGGTCAGGTCCTGAGTCTGTGGGATCTGAGGCAATTCAAATAGAGTGCCAGTATGGGGTTAAATTATAGGATACCCCAGCTAGAGAGTGGGACATCAGGCTTCCAAACTGGAACTTTCCTTGTGGTAATAAAGGAAGAGTGGTGACACCTGGCATGGAAACTGCAGCATGCTTAAAAAATAGGAAATGTTGAGAAAGGCAAGAAAATGTTGGCACAGAAGCATGCCCGGCGCAAGACCAGGCCAAATCTCCATGGTCTCTTTGGGCGGGAGGCAGGTGAGGCTGCTGGATTCTGTCACACAGATGCCAACAAGAACAAAGGCATCACCTGGGGAGAGGACACACTGATGGGGCATTTGGAGAATCCCAAGAAGTACATCCCTGAAACCAAAACGATCCTTGCAGGCATCAAGGAGAAGGCAGAAAGGGCAGACTTCCTAGCTTACCTCAGAAAGGCTACTGCAGTCACTGCCGTATTTATTACAGAACAGAAATGTCTCATAGTTTTTGTACATGTATCATAATTTGTTAGATCTCACATACTAGAATTCAGATCATGAGTGGCTGCCAGAATGCTTTTGTTGGACAGTCCTGATTTAAATAAAATTGACTTGTAAATTCTGCTGATAACCCACTACTATTATGGACTATTGGACTGTATTGGGTTATTTTGTTGAATTCATGCACTTACAATGCTTGAATGGCAACAGAACACCTCTGACAAACCAAAACACAAAAGAGGATATAAATGAAGGCCCATTTTGTAGTGGAAAAAAAATATATATATATACATGTGTGTATACAACATAGTTAGGATAAACAGCTACTTTCTCTTAGTTCAGTGAGAAGAAAGATTTGCACTAATAGTGTTTAGATATAATGTCTACATCTTGTACTCTGAATAACTACTACAAAGACAATAATATTCAATGTATTAATTATTGTAACTGTCCTATCCTGTTTTGAAACTGTCTCATTGCTATTTCTTTCTCATTGAAATATATATATATATATATATATATATATATATATATATATTCAAATTACTTGTAATTAGTTTTTTTAAGTTTTCATAGTAATTCTAGTTTAGTAAATACTATCACTATTTTCCCTTCTGAATACATGGTTGGACTTGATCAGTAATGTTCAGCTTTTCACAAAGATTGAGAATGTCATCTCAGAACTACTGAAGGTTGGTTTTATGTTTTGATTTATATAACTGGATATTCAAATATGTTTAAATACTAGGAGAATCCTTCATTGTCACAAAACCAAGCAAGACTGCCCTGTTTCAGTTTGTGTTAACTAACCTGTTTAAAGCAGTGATTGAAGACAAGAAAGCTATGTCTATATTTTTGATCTTTTTTATTTTATTTATTTATTTATTTATTTGTCTTTTTGAGACAGGGTCTCGCTATGCAGTTCAGGCTGGCCTTGAGCTCACTTTGGTAGCCCAGGCTGGTCTCGAACTTGCACTGATCCTCCTGCCTCAGCCTCCCGAGTGCTGGGATTACAGGCGTGCGCCACCACGCCCGGCTTTATTTTTGATCTTTACTATGCAATTTAATTAGAATTCCCTGCATCTAAAAAGTGCTGCCTTTTACTTCTTGGAAAGCATGTTAGTGTGGTGTATGTATAATACCAAATAAATAGTATTTAACATTTGTCACATTTTATAGTTGATCTGTAAGTTTAGATCCTTTTAAGAGTTAGCATAATATAACCAGCACGTTAGACTTTACTTTTGAATTCTTCATGTCAGACTGAGTTACTACTCAGGGTAGCATTTAGACAGCTATTCAAAAACACAAGACTAAACTACTGCTGCATGTGTAGTTGGTAGTGGTGCTTCCTGTTAGCTCATTAGAAAGATTAAAGTGAGGAAGGTACAACATGAGCACAAACTCATATGTGACCATAATATTACCTTAAAAACAAATCCAACTGATAAAAGAATTATAAGACATCCCAAATGGACTCATGAAAACCAATGTACGTGCAATACAGCAGTTGCTGTCGCCTAGGAGTCCCCCAAAGAGAAGATGCAGACCACAAGTTGGCCAGGCAGGCACTTGTTAATTCATCACAGAAGAGCAGTGGGACATGTCAGTGAGAGGCAGGCCCTAGGCACTAGGCACAGGGGAAATGAAGAGCAGCTGGCAAGGGGCTTTCAGCTTGAAGAAGGGGGCACAGTTCTGGTGGAAAAGAACAGACTGACAACCAAGGGGCAAGACCAGCTTTCAGGGTTTGACATGGGCTGGGGTATGAATGATCAGAAGGTTAAGGGGGGAAGGGTGGCTCTGGAACAGTTTTTAGTTACACGAAAGAGGTAGTCTTTACTCAAGGGTGGTTGGACAGAAACGTCTTTCCAAACCTTTTGTCAGTTTGAAAATATTTTTATCAATCGGGCGTGGTGGCGCACGCCTGTAATCCTAGCACTTCCAAGGCTGAGGCAGGAGGATCGGTGCAAGTTTAAGGCCAGCCTGGGCTACAAAAGTGAGCTCAAGGCCAGCCTGAACTGCATAGTGAGATCTTGTCTCAGAAAAACAACAACAACAACAAAAGAAAATATTTTTATCAAGCTCTCATTTTTGAAGGGCATTTTGATTGGTTATAAACTTCCAACTCCCTTAGAATCTTTTTCTCTCCATATCACAAGGGCATTAATTACCCTTGCCCCCAGAGTTGCTCATGAGAAATCAAATAATACTTTTATGATTTTTATATAAATGGTGTATTTACCACCAGCTGATTTTTTATTTGTTTTATTGCACTTGATGAGAATTAACAATGTGACAGTTTCAAAACATGTTAGTAGCACATTTCCAGTATTTGATACAATGCATATTATTGTCCTGCTAGTAGTTACACAGAGCTCCAGGTGTAGACGTGATAATTTTTCTAATCATTATTGGTACAAAAAAATTTCTTCTCAATGAACTAAGAGAAAGCAGTTGTATACATAATCCAGTGTTCCGTAGTCACAGTGGATTATTGGGAAGACTGGCAATGATGGAAGCTGTTGATTTAAGCCTTTCACATTACCAGCTGATTTTAATAGTTACTCATTTTTCCTTCAGTAAGTTTAAATAAAAGGTGTGCTGTCTTTCCATTTACTCTACCTGGGACTTAATAATTTCTGTACCTGTGATTGAAATTTTTCATTAATCTTAGAAAATTTCTAGTCACTCTATGTTCAAATATTTCTTCAGCTAAATTTTCTTCCTAAACTTATTTTGGGACTCCAATTATAAGTACAGTAGTGCTTGGGTTTACAAACGTGTTTTCTGATTCATTTGTCACCCAATGTGCAGATTTTGTAAACTGAACTGCTTGCAAACAGAAGTATTCATGAACTGAGGCATAAATATACTTTAACTCAATTATTAGCAGTTCCCGGCACATCTTTGTGTCGTTTTGGTCTTTACTGTATTTTAAAGTTTTATTTGTGTTTTAGCTTAAGTAAGTTCTAGTGACCTACCTTCCAGCTTAATTGTTGCTGATTGTTGTTTCCTTATGTAGCTAGTGCAGTGTTAGGACCGTTCTACGGTCTTTATTTTAGGTAGTCTGTATTTTAGATGTTTAGATAGGCTAGATGCCTTACTTTTAATCTCTAGCGTTCTACTTTGTTCTTTTTACACTTGCCTCTCTCTGCTGAAATGTTCCCTTCAGGCACGTGGTGCTTTGTCCTCTCCCCTAGATCCCTTAGTGTCTCAGTTACTTTTCTCTTCTTGCTGGGAAAAAATGCCAGAATTAACAAAGGAGAGGTTTACTCGGCTCACAGTTAGTGGAGGTTTCAGTCTATACTCAGCTGGCTCCAAGGCAGAGTGGCACATGGCAGAGGGCAACCATTCACGGCAACGGTGGCAAAAAGCAAAAAGCAAAGGGAAGCAGGGCCGCACCCAGCAAGCTAGCTTCTCTACACCCTGCACCCGTCCTTGTACTTCTATGCAGATTATCTGCCCCAGGGGCTCATACCCATAATTCCAGCATCGGGTCAAGAATCAATCACAAACTCCAGAAGCTGCCCCGTGACAGCGCACAAGGCTTTGCGGGGCACGACTAGACACAAACCATGACATTTAGTATAATTTCAAGTTATTATTATTATTAATTTACTTTTTATACTGGTAATCAAACTCGGGGCCTCACACTTGCCAGACAGGCCTGTGCCCCTGAGCTACATCCCCAGTTCAAGTGTTTTTTTGGGGGTGTTTTTTAGAATTTTTTATTTTATTTATTATTTTTTTTCTTGTTTCAGAACCTTTGTTTGTTTATTCATTCTTCTTTTTTTTTTTTTAATGGCCAGCTCAGCCCACCCCGAGGGCAGGGCTGGCGCAGTATGTGGTGCCAAGGATTGAACCACGGTCCCTGAAGCCGCCCAAGCTTCCCCAAGCAGGCGCTTTAGACCACTGAGCCATCCTGTCGGGCCCCCCAGTTCAAGTGTTAAGACCACTCTTTCTGACTTTAACATCTATATCACTTCTGGATCAGCCTTACTTGACTTGTCTTCCCTTTCATCATGGGTCACATTTTCTTATTTCTTTTTAAGTTTTGTAGATTTTTTATGGCATACTAGATATCAGCTCACGGGAACAACAGAAAGTGAAATATGCTTTTATTCTCATAAAAGCATATGTCAGGGCCAGCCACATAGCTCAGTGGATCGAAGTGCCTGCAAGCAGGTGCAGGGGACAGGGGTTTGATCCTCAGGCCTGCTGTACCAGCCCCGCCCCCAGGGCACACTGAGAGAGCACTTGAGACTAGGCATGGTGGCATGCACCTATATTCCCAGCTCTTGGGGGGCTGTAAACAGGCAAATCACTGTGAGTCCCATCTAGTAGTGAGACCCTGAACACCCTATAGACCCTATAGACATATTATGTTGCTTCTCCTGGAGGGGTCACCTGTTGGTGATGGATTTTGAGATAATCTAAGCTCTATCTGAGCTGGATTGCACTTTTTTGCATCTCTAGTTCTGTATGCTTAGCCTAGACATTAAATGCTTTGTGGAAAGAATCAGAACTTTCATTTCAACAGGTCTTGTACTCAAGCTCCAAGGATTTTGAGAAAATTTGCGTTATGTGTTACTGAGGTGACAATTATGTAGTTATTGGACTGCACCTAGGATATCATTTCACAAACGTACATTAGTTTTTCAATCCGTTATTTTTCCTCTTTGTAATTTTCAGGATAGATAACAGAATAGAGCTTTCTTGTAGTTCATTAACCTTTCTGTCTCAGAATTGCATCTGGTGTAAAGTTGAACATGTGGAATTTTCATTGAAAATGATGTGCTTTTCAGTTTGTAATTACCATTTCATTGTTTTTTAATATTTTCAATTAGTCTGTTGAGAGTTCCTGTTTACATGGACTTATTTAAATGTCTACGTGAAGTGTTAAGCTTTGAAGCTCTTGGCTGTTAGTTCCAATGAGTACACTGATAATTGCGTGGCTATTTCTGCTGTTTCTTTGCTGAATTACAGTTCCTATTTTCCATGTGCATAACTCATGTCTGTGTTGCAGACTACATGGTAGGTATTAGGAATAATACCTGGTTGTAGCAGTTGGCTGTTTTCTAAATTTAAAGATAGAATTTTGCTTCCTCTACTAAACTGTTAATTACTAGACCCTATTTGATCCTGTTGACGTTGTTTGTTTATTTGGTACAGAGTCTCACTATGCAGCTCAGACTCATAGTGATCCTCCTGTCTCAGCCTCCCCAGTGCTGGGATGACAGGTGTGTGCCACCACATCCAGTTTTGGTGGCTGGCACAGAGCACCCGGGTTCCAGGACTGGCGTAGAATGTGGTGCCAGTGATCAAACCCAGGCCCGGGGCTCTCCAGGCAGGATCTTAGGCCACTGAGCTATATCCCAGCCCAGGGTTGTTTTATAAGGTTAGTAATATTTTAGTTGCGTTCTGTCCAATGATAGGATCCTTATTCTAGAGAAAATCTGAGGGGTCTCAAATGAACGCCTGAGTGCAATCTTTCTACTCTTGAACTGAACCTGGCCTGCGCTTACCCCCGTATCTATCACATGCTCAGCAACTTTCTCTGCTATGCCTCATATTTTGCGCTGTACGTACCTGCCCCAGCTCTCAGGGAAGGTGTCAAGGGGATTGGGGATCCCTCCTCATACTTCCTGTTACGGCTGGTATTAAGAACAACTCCCCATCCTAAACTCCATGTGTTCATAGTTTTGGAAGGTGATTGGATCGGGGGTCATATAGCTGACTTACTTGAGAAGGAGGGACCCGGTCAGAGGACATGGCCACTACACGCAAACTGTGAAGACTTCATCTCCTTCCCCCGCACCTCACTATTCTCTGAGCTTCCTGGCCACCTGATGTGAGCAGCTCTCCCCACCAGACCTCCCTCATCCATTTCTGCCTTGAAACTAGCCAGTCATGGCCTATGATCATGAAATGAAATAAAGCTCTCCGCCTTTAAGCTGTCAATGTTGGGTATCAGGTCTCAGCAACAAGGAAGTGACCAAGACACCCTTCTCTCTGCTAACCAGGTCCTCAAACTCAAGCCATCCCCGTAGCACGATCCTCAGTCTCAACTGGACCTTTTCAGATCAGTGAGACTTTTGACTGTGCTTCTTCTTGTACTAAGTCAAGAACGTATCCTTGGGCTAACTGCTGTGCAAACAGGAATCTACCTTTGTTGTTTGCCTTCTTTCTAGGATCACAATGCTTCTGCATGTTATTCAAAGCCTAGGAAACGGCTCCTGCTGTATAACTTTTTTTTTTTTTTTTATGGCTGGCTCAGCCCACCCTGAGGGCAGGGCTGGCGCAGCATGTGGTGCCGGGGATCGAACCTCAGTCCCTGAAGCCGTCCAAGCTTCCCCAAGCAGGCGCTTTAGACCACTGAGCCATCCCGCCGGGCCCTCCTGCTGTATAACTTTTTAAAAACCAAGGAAGGGCTAGTCAGATAGCTCAGCAGATTAAAAAGCCTGCTTGTGCAGACACTTGAACCAGGGTTCAACCGCCAGTGTGCCATGCTGGCCCCGCCCTAGGGGCAAGCTGAGCCTGTGACAGAGACTGGGTGTGGTGGAGTGCATGTAATGCCAGCGTTTGGGAGGCTGATAATAGGAGGATCACTGAGTCCGATCTATGCAAGGAAACTCTGTAGATTTTCTACTAACTACATAATAAATAAAACTAAAGGCAAATGATCAATTGGATATAAGATACACTGTCATGGCCAGCAGGGATGAGGATAGCATTCTTTCCGGTTTTTAAGTCTACTGTAATCAATGTTTCCTTGTTATGTGACACTGAAATTGTTTCCAATTATTTTAAAGATATGCTGAAATTTTCATAGTAATTTCTTTGTAAAAGATGAAGAGTTGGCTTTGTTATAAAATATTTTAAAGGTTAGTATAAGAAAGTTAAGTTGAAGTCCCATTTAAAACAAATGTCTTTGAAAATTTGAATCCCAAAACAAGACATTTCACGGTGGCGCTCAGGAACTGACAGCTGGCCTTGCCACGCCACACCCCATACCACTTCTCTGCTGAACACACGGCTCCCTCAACCCCAAACCAGGGGCCAGTGATGAGATAAAACCAAGGCAAGGGTAAGGATAACAGGACAGTCCGTTTGTGAGAAACGATGGAAAAGGACAAGGGTGGTAGGGAGAACCAGGGCTGAAAGCCCAGGGCACTCATCCAGGCTCTTCTTATTTGGGTCAGGGTCATCTACTCCCCAGCGGATCACCCGCCCCGTCTGATCGGCTCTCTCATCAGCCAGGGCTGCCCACGTTCCTTCAGACCACTTTCTTTCTTCCTAGCCCTTTGAGAGGGCTTATAGGGAGGCAGGCTGGAATTTCAAGGGGACTTGTATTCCTGGTGCAATACTACACTGATGTTACAGTGAGAACCTACATGTGTGTAGGTGTGTGCTTGTATGTGTGCCTTACATACTAAGTAAGAGTCCTTGGGTGGCTGTGTCTTAGCTCCCTGGACTCTATCAGGTAAGTGAGGGGATCTAGCTTTTCCAGTCTAACATGGCCTTAGCTTCTCAGTGAGTTGCTAAATTCATACTATAATTGTGCTACCTGGCATACAAGCCTAACTTCTCTCTTTTGTCTTTCAGTTGTCCTAACTGTGGGGTCTACTTGCACAGGCAAAAACTACTTTTAGTAAGTTTTCCTAATAATGTCTTTAATAAAGCATAAAGGAATCCTATTTTGTCCTTTTTCCTGCGTAATATGGTAGACAGCTAAGCTAGGTAAAAAAAAAAAAAAAAAAAAAGTCTGAGTTAGGCCCGGGGGAAGTGAACACACAGGATCAAAACACATTACAACCATGGTTGGAAGCCAGGCCTTACGATAAAGACAAAATGACTTGGTCTACGTGTTCCTCAGGGATAAACAACAGATTGGAAATTGTGCTCACCTGGTAGACATCTTTTTTTTTTTCCTTTTTGTATTTTAGGGAAGGGTCTACACGGTATTCACGGTCTCACTACAAGATCAGACTCATAGTGATCTACCTATTTACAGTCTCCCAAGACCTGGGATTACAGTTGCACACCACCACGCCCAGTCTCTATTGCCATCTCAGCATGCCTCTGGGGTGGGGCCAGCATAGCAGGCCCAGGGATCAAACTCCTGCTCCCTACAGCTGCTTACAGGTGCTTTAATCAGCTGAGCTATTTGGCCAGTGCTACACCTGGTAAACCTGGTAAATGTCTTGGTCACCCTGGGGGCGGCTGGAACCCTCTGGTTGTCTCTTCCTAAGAAGATTCTCGTTCTTTCTGTAGATACCTGCTACTTGTCCTGCTTCCCCATCGGTCAGTACTACTCAATTAGCTAAACTTGTAGTTTTATTGGCTGAGCACAGTTTTTCCTGTGTTATACCCACTGTGTAACATTATACCAACCTCCTCATGTTGCTCCCACGTTGTAATTTTGCTCTATAAAATGTACTCTATCACATGGCCCAAGGGGCTAGGGAAATAGTTCAAAAGAATAAGTGCTTGCCTGTCAAGTGTAAGGGCCTGAGTTCAATCCCTGGTCCTGAAAAAAATAAAATAAAATAAGTAAAACAGTCCTCGGCAATCCATTTTTCAGGTCTCCTGTCTTTCCAGAGCTGTATCACTCAGATATTACCAACTCTTAACCTCCATTGTTCTTTCAAATTCAATCTGTGCTTTTGGGGAACATAAACTTAGCCTTCCTGACATCTAACAGGCTCAGAGTCACATGCTTTTCCCCTGGAGCACTGTGACCTCCTTAGGATCTCGCGTCCCTATAACATTGCATTCAAAAGGCTACTGGGTGTCATTGACTTTTGTTTCTTAATCACCCACAATTAACAAGACATTGTAATTAAATGAGTCAATTTACATCAATTTATTTCCATTTCTGTGTCAGATATATATATATATATATATATATATATATATATATATATAAAACATAAGAAATTATTGTGAATTCTGATGCTTCATTTGATTACCAAATAAATGGCAGATACTTTTCTTAAAAGAAAGTTCATCCAAAAATAAGTACTATATTTGGATAAAAGAAATACTATAGCTAAGAAGTAAGGACACATCTTTAAAAATTAGGGTGTTTTAAACAAGATGTTTTCTCGAGTTTCCAGTTGCTGACAACAGAAGCAGCCAACCCCAGACCTGGTGCCAAGGAGCACCGAGAGCTTCCTGCACCCCTCTAGTACACCAAGCAACAGCTACATCTACGTATGCACATTTCTTAGCTTTTATTCTATCCTGTCTACAGATTGGAGTGACTATGCATTTCATGGAATAAACTCGTTGAATTCTCAATTTGGTCAAACTCTTAATAAACTCTTTCCCACTTTATTTCTAGTACACTTGATGGTGAGAAGGAGAATAAATGCAGCTAGCTGGGGCTCAAATTAGGCCTTTAACCAAGTACTGCTGACAATTCCATTAATCATTTTCTGTTTCCTTAGAGGACAGATTATACCCAGAGAAGCAATATCACAGCAGGATGAAAGCGTGTTCTGTTCTCTCATTTCCTAATTTGGTGTCCATAAGGTCAATTTTTAAGAGGCTAGGTATTTCTTACTGTTTTCAATAAGAAACAGAAATGTCTGCTTAGAACTCTGTGGGTTAAATAAGATCATTCTCTATGTGCATAAATTTTTAAAAACACATGTACCCTTAATGTAGTAAAATCCTTTCTGAAGAAGTACTATTTTTCTGTATTTTTATCATCTTCAATCAATATTTATATTGATTTAATATTTACTTCAGTACATGTTACTCTAAGAAAATAAGCCATGTTCAATTTTTAAATACTGTAATAGTTTTTCTTTTGTTGTCCTTTTCAGGATATTCATGTTTACTAACAGAGTGAATTCGTTTTATTAGAGGAAGAATCTTTAACAAAGGTCCTTTAAAGGGTTTAAATTCTCGCTGCTATAAATGGCTCTTTTTCATTTCAAGTGCCTCTCAGTAATGTCCATACATACAGTGCTAGAATTTACGTGGTTATTAGAGAGAAAACGAATCTAATGATGCCAGAATGAATCCGATTGCTGCGTTTCCCATTCATTTCTTTGGTCAGCTCTTGCCTGCACCTCTGGCTACCTCTGCCACATGCTGTGAGGGGAATTCCTCCTGAGAAAGGGCAGCAACTTGCTGTTCCATCCACACATTTCATTTTTCTGCTGAATTGTGCTTTGTTTTCTCTTGAGCTATCAAAACTTTGAACTCTTTTGTGTCTTAAAGCATTTAAAACTCATTTGTATAAAGCAGCACATACTTTGGACAGTTACGCAGTTCCTTTTCCAGTGATGTCAGTAACTACTGGTAGCTTGGTGACTTAAGAATTTTATTATAACATATATGCATATTTAATGGACTGTCAGTTCTGAGAATATCTTTGACATATTACACTAAAATTTCCTTTACAAAATTCCCATCTAAACCAAATTCAGGAACCATGAAGATAGTCAGGTAGTCTAAGCACTTGCCTGGCAAGTGCAAGGACCGGGGTTCAATCCTCAGTACTGCATGAGGCATTGACCCCACGCTGTGTGGGCCACTGAAACCAGGCATGGTGGCACACACTTATAATCCCAGCACTGGGGAGGCTGAGACAGGAAGATCATTATGAGTGTGAACTGTGCAGCGAGACCCTGTAACAAATAAAAAGATTTTAAAAATTTGAAACAAAATACAGTGAACGTACTTCAAAATAAATTGCAGAGATAAAATGCATTAGTGAGCATGTGAATGAGGCCCGGGACCCACAAGGTCTTGTCCTCTACTGATATAGGAAATGACATAAGGCATTCAAATTGAGATAGGGAAATATCCTAACTCCTAACCTGCTAGATGTCTGGCATGCTGAGTTTGTGGTCCCCAAAACTGAAGAATGAATTCCACGGAACAGTAGAGGTCGAGAGTAGGGAACATTTATTGAGAGGGACAGATACAGCTCTTAGAGCAGGAGGGCCCCAAGTATGTTAGCGTGAGCCCACTGTCCCAGGTTTTACAGAGCTCAGTCATGTAAGTAAAATGTGAATTAAAACTTGACCACGCAATAAGGTTATAAGGACAGCCTCTTAGGTACCACTAATGCAACTGGGAAGCAAGTCATGTAGCCAGTACACGTGGGAAGAACGAAGAGCTCCTTAGGGTGCTGTGAGCCTGAGGTCTTGATCGCCCACCACGGTGACTGAGGTCTGTCCAGACTTCATTAGAGCAGGTGTTCCCACGCCGCTTGGGGCACTACTTAGGCCTGATCACTCCATATTTAGCTTAAGGCCTGGCTTCCAACAGATGTGCCTCTGGCCACAGCTGCAGCTGTTAAGTTTTCATCTTTGGTCTGACTCTTTCCAGGGCCCAGGCCCACTGACTGCCTAGAGTATTTCTTCCTAACTTAGTAGTCTATAAAACTATGAAGAAATTTACTATAAAGACAGCCAGGAAGCTTTCCCCTCCTGACCTGGGTGGGGTGAACAAGGGCATGTGGAAGGGTAATTCACAGAACAGGAAATGCAAATGGCCATGAATGTAGAAAAAGACCCAGCATTTTAATAATGGAGGAAAATTTCATTCCCATCAGGCAGTAGACTTTTTAACTGAATAATATTAAGTGTTACACATAATTGTAATGGAGTGCTAACACAAGGCTAGTGAGAGGATAAATGGACTCCAAGTGGCATGTAGTATATCTTCTGATCCCAAGTTCTCTTTTACATGGACTTCTCAGAGCAAGAACAAAATTTCCACACAAGAGGTACTGCATATTATATAACAATAAAAAAGAAATCCATATAGACACATGTGGGTAAATTACAAGAATAAAATGTGATTTATACAAAGCTATTCACCAAATGATACATTACAAGCCATTCATACACAACTTAAAATCATGTACACAAATACCATGTACAACATTTGTTTGTGAGAAATATAAAAAAATTTGTTACATTTTAAATAATGCATAAAATCCATGTATTAAGACAGAAAGTATAGAAAAATTGTGAAAATGATAAAGACTAAATTTAAGATAGTTGTCACCTTAATGGAAGATTGAAGAGAGGGAAAAGGGAGCTATAACTCTACTCTGCGATACCATGTTTTATGATTTCCCTACAGAAGTTAATGGGGATAGATTGACTATCAAGAAAAATGAACAGTTTCAAGTACTACTTGATGAAGGGGTAAGTTATGCTGTTTTGAGAGGACACTTTGGCAAACATAAAAATTTACACTTACCAATCATTCAGCAATTATATTTCTAGAATTTATTCTATAGATCTATTTGATATATACATGAAAAGGTATAGATAGATATGTATACAGTTCATTACTGAAAAATAATAAAATTTTGCAACCATCTAATATATTCTGAGATCTGTATCAGTCTGTGTTTTAATAGATACAGATACAACACAAGATATACTAAGGTATAAGAAGTTATAAGATCACTTATGATAGTCAGATGGGGAACAGTACAGAGAGCACCTGCACACTGCAGACTAAAGGAGTCAACCCAAGGGCTCGAGCTAACTGCCATGCCCATGGAATTCCCTATCAGGAGGCTGATGCATCTACACCTGAAGGCTGAAGGATCCATGGTAGAAGCCAAAGAGTCTGTGCTGGAAGCCAAGAGACAACTTCCAAACTGCCCGCAAAGGCTGGAGCTCCTCCAAAGAGCAGAAGCTAGTCAGTCCTCCTTGGTTTCTCTTTTATGCCTTCCAGATGATGACTCACACTGGGCAGGTCCTCTACAACCTAGAGCATAGAATTGCTGAGCCAATTTAGTTAAATTTCTAAATTTCTCAAGTTGACATGATCAACATTACAAGGTCTATACAATGGAAATCATACAACCATGAAATAAAAGAGATAGCTATTGATGGTCTGAGAAGATCTCAGGCACAGAAGAATTGAACCATTAGCAAATGTGATCTTGGTGTAAGAAACATACCTATACATCCATATAAGCAAACATTAAGATATTTGGAAGTGTTAGCTGTCACTGTGAGAAAGCACCTCAGATAATCAACTTAATGAGGGAAAAATTACTTTAGCTCATGTCTCTAAAGGCTTCATTCCATTTGTGGCTGCTTGACTCTGTTACTCTGGGCCTGTGTGGAACGGGACATTATGACAGGAGTATGTGGCCGGGGATGACACTTCACTGGCTGACAGTCAGGAAGCAAAATGTCCGGAGACACGAAGGGCCAGGGTTCCAATGCTTACTTCCTTGCCTTTCCTTTTCTCTTTTCTCTTTTCTCTTTTCTCTCTTTTCTCTTTTCTCTTTTCTCTTTCTTTCTTTCTTTCTTTCTTTCTTTCTTTCTTTCTTTCTTTCTTTCTTTCTTTCTTTCTTTCTTTCTTGTGACCCTCCTGTTTTCAACCACCCCAGCGCTGGGATTACAGACATGGCCACTACTCCCGTACACTGTGGCTGGCATGGCATATGATTCCAGCAATCCAACCACAGTCCCTGCTCTTGCTTAAGCTTGCCGAAGCAGGCACTTTAGTCATTGAGCTATTTCACTAGCCCCCCAGTGTCTTCTCCCAACTGCATATCCATGATAACTTTACCTCCTTTATCAGAGCACAGATTTCTAGCATCTCCTAGTAGCACTAAAGGCTGGGCAAAGGCTTCAAGGCATTGATCTTTTGGTAGCATTCATGATCCAAACTATATTAGAGGTTTACCTAAAAAACTAAAGATAGATGCTTCAAGGGAGAACTGGAGGATTGGTTTTACATTTGATGTGAATCTGTTTGCATATGTACTATACAAAATTGAGTGAGATAAATACACTGAGTTGAATTGTTACATTATTTTGACCTATAGCAAGCACAATTTTTTATATCTTAGGTAGCTAATAATATATAGAACATTGTCTAGAAGGATTCCACTGTAACACTCAGAGCCCACTGGCATGCAGGTTATATGTGGGGCTGAGGGCTCTTCACTTGAGGCCCAGGGGTCTCCTAATTGTCTTAGATACAGGGGAAAAGGTGAGTTGGTGTTTGAGGACTGGCACTTTGGGTTGCAAAGCAAGAGCATCAGGGAAGTAGAGCTGAGTCAGATAGGCTGTACTGGTCACAGATACCATTTTGGGGGAGGAGTTGCCAAGATTAGAACGAGACCATTATTAGCAAGCTCATTCAGAGTGTGGCTTTGATGGAGCACACGTGTTGGCAGGAGGGCGGGAGGCAGCGAATGCTTGTGGCGACTTCTTCTTCCAACTGCAACGCTACCTTACTTTACCCTTCATTTGGCTGAGTGCCTAGAGCTCTCCTTAGAAGAAATGCAATTGTCCCTTTGTCCTTTCTCAGAACTCTCTACATGTGACTCATCTGGCTGCAGCAATGCCATACCCCAGGGCTGTGTCTAATATAAATCCTAGCTAATTGTGTCAATGCATGGAGTGGTACAGTGATGCAATCCTACACCAGATCTACAGTGAACTATCGTATAAATGCTACAACCCTGAAAACTTGTGCTTCTACGTTCAAACCAAGCTGCCCGAAGGAAAAGATGATTTCTGTGCTCTGTAACTGGGTTATAGATGTCTAACTGTGTCAGTTAAAGGGCCCTCCTCCAATTGTGATGTTCTCTTCTTTACTGTCCTGTTACAACAGTTACTGGATTCCTCAATTAAATCAAACACCCATGGCATGTCTTTTTCTCTTTCTGAGTATTATCATACTCTTTTTTGAGAAGAAAATCCATCTACCTAATACCTTCCTCAGAAATTTTTAAGCCATCATCTACTCCAAGGTGACCCTTTATGAATGGTTTATATGTAAAGGGGAGAGAGTGGTAGTTAAATTTTACTATTTTATTTTGGTGAAATATTTTTTTATTTTTTCTTTGAAAAAGAACATAATTGAATTCATTTACCTTATTTTATTTTGTCAGTAAATTCCTTCATTAATGTAATAAAAGTCTACAGTACAGTCAAATCAATATTAGACTCAGGGTGAAAACCAATAGGCCTCAGCAGTTCAGAACACAGATTAAGGAATCAGAAACCTGGGCCCCAACCCTGGGCTATTCAGTTGCTTCATCTTTCATTGCTTTATCTGACCTTAGTGTCCCTGTTTACCTATTACTCAACTAAGACTTATCCCATGGTGTTATCCTAAGGGTTAAATGAGATATTAAGTACAGAGCTTTGCATAGTAAGAATGCACTATATGTAAACTCTCATTAATCATGGTCTATGAAAATTATTTATCTTATCCTTTCAAATAAAAGGCTTAATTATAGATTTATATCCAAGCCATGTCTAAAAGAAGGTGTCTTTTGCATCTTGTTGGAAGTAAAGTGCTGAGAGCCTCTAAACTGCCCTTCTTATTCTTGCCCAGGAAAATGATCTGGACCTGGACAGTGATAATCCCATATGCAAATTCCTTATTCACAAAAGCCACAAGAGAAATTAAAGCAACTGAGATGGAAACAATATAAAGAGTTAATGAATTGCAGAGTTAGTTCTTTGCAAGTATAAATAAAATTAATATAACTCTAGCCAAATTTATCAAAAAAGACAGAAAAACTCAAATACATACAATAAGGAATGAAAAGGTCAAAATCACTACAGATCACATCAAAATGTGATCTTCACTACCCACACTGAATATCTTTAAGCTTGTAAGATGTAAAATACAGAAGAAATGGACAGATTCCTAGATACATATGCATTACCAAAACTGTATCAAGAAGATATGAATATACTGAATAACCCAATACCAGTTAATGAAATTAAAAACATAATTAAAAACTTACCAAAAAAGAAAAGCCCAGGTCCTGATAGATTCACTGCTGAATTCTACAAGAAATTCAGAGATTTAATATTAACAGTCCTCAAACTCTTCAATGAAATTGAAACAGGATCAATTCTCCCTAACTGATTTCTGGAGACAAGTATTACACTGATATCAAAACCAGAGTCATAACCAACCAAAAAAGAGAACTATAGACCAATCTCCCAAATGAGTATAGATGCAAAAAATCCTCAATAAAATACTAGCAAACAGAATCCAGCAAGTCATCAAGAGGATGAACATCATGACCAAGTGGAATTCATCCCAGGGGTACAGGGATAGTTCAACACACACAAATCAACAACTGTAATATACCATATCAACAAAGCCAAACACAAAAAAATACACAACCATCTATCTCAATATATGCAGAAAAAGCTTCTGATAAAGTCCAACTCTTATCACAATAGAAGCCTTACAAAAAATTGGAATAGATGGCCTTTACTTCAATCTGATAAAAGCCATCTATGACAAAGAGCCAACATCACACTCAATGGATAAAAGCTGAAAGCTTTCACTCTAAAATCAGGAACAAGGCTAAGATGGCCACTACCACTACTCCTTTTCAATATAATTCTGGAAACATTAGCACAGAGCAATTAGACAAGAGAGAGAAATAAAAGGAGTGATAGGAAGAATTTCATTGATCACCATTTGCAGATGGCATCATATTCTACATAGAAGAAACCCCAAACTCTACGGAAGACTCCTAGAATTAATAAGCAAATTCAGTAGTATAGTGGATCCGAAGTCAACACTTGAATACCAGTTGATTCCTATAAACAAACAACAAACTGAGAGAGAAAATAGAGAAACAATACCTTTTACCAATAGTGTCCAAAAATGAAATACTTAGGAATCAATCTAACAAAAGAAGTAGAAGATCCATACATTGACAATTACAGTATTCTGAAAGAAGAGACCAAAAGGATTGCACAAAATAGGTATTTCTCTCTCATGGATAGGAAGAATGAACATAGTGAAAATGATCATACTCCTAAAATTGTTACACAGATTCAATTCAATCCCAATTAAAATACTATTAGTGTACCTCACAGATCTATAAAAAAATTCCTAGAATTCATCTGGAACCAGAAGAGACTTATAATAGCAAAATCAATCCTGAGCAATAGAGGAAAGGCAGGAAGCATTATAATTTCTGACTCAAAGTTATTCTACAAAGCTACTGTGATAACATCAGCATGGTGCTGGAAAAACAAAACCAGATGCAGACACAACTACAAACCCAGTCAGTCACCTTATCTTTGATAGAAGGTCCAAACATATTCACAGGAAGAAAGATAGCCTCTTTAATAAATGGTTCTGGAAAAACTAGCTTTCCACAGGCTAAAATTAGACCTATGTCTATCACCACGCATTGAATTACAGTAAAATCCACCAAAGATATAACTATTAAAATGGAAACAGTAAATATACTGAAAGAGAAAGTAAGTGGAAATCTTGACATAGGGGTAGGCAGAGTTCATGAACAAAAACCAAACTGCACAGGAAGTACCTCAAAGAATCAACAACTGGGATCTGAGATCTTATTTAAAAAGATTTTGCACATCAAGTCACAAACATAAAGAAAACCCACATGTTGGGGAAAATTTAGCCAACTGTCCCCTAAATGACTTCTGTCTAGAACATAAAGATTTTTTTTAAGAATCAGGCTCCAAAAATTCAAGGGCTCAATCCATAAATGGGTATCTTAGTTGAATACAAACTTCTTAGATGAAGAAGTACAAATGACAAATAAATATATGAAAAAATGTTCAACATCACTGGTCATTTGGGAAATGCACATATACAAATAAAAACAACTGAGACTCCACCTCACTTCAGAAAGAATGGTTATCATAAAGAAATTAATCAGTAGCAAATGCTGGTTGGGCTGCTGGTGTGGGGGGAACCTGTCTTGCTTACTTTTCTTTCATTTTCTCTAAATTACTGTGAGCCAAAGTAAATCTTTTCTTCCTATCAACATCCAAAAGTAAGGAAAGAAAGTTTATTTGACAATTTGTGGATTTCAGTCCATAATCTGCTGGCTGCAAGGCAGGGTGACATAGGTCAGGGGCAACAGTCTGAGGTAGCAGAGGTTAGCAAAAGCAGTAAGAACAAAAACGGGGAAACAAGCCTGCTTTTTCCCTTATCCTGTAAGCAGGCCATCCCATAGGTGAGTGGCACTCATGGACCCTGGCCTCCTGCTGAATCACTTAAAATTTTAAACTCCTCAAATGGACACAATGAACAGCATCCTAGAGCTCTGTGGGCACGTCCTTTTAACTCTAGGAGACAGAACTGAGTTACTTAGGTAAGCTTCTGGACTCCAGGTGACGCAATGTGTCAGCCACAACAGAACACTTAGCCATTGTTGTTGGGTATGCAGATTGGTACAACTACTGTGGAAATCAGTCTGGAGATTCCACAGAAAAGTAGGATTAGAGGTCCCACTCAACTCAGCTATTCTACTTCTAGTATTTTCCCAAAAGAAATGAAAACATCATTCCACAGTGATATATGTGCACCTATACAACACAATTTGTAATAGTTAAATCTTTGAAACTATATAAATGCCCATCAATGGAGGAATGGATAAAAAAGATGTGGCATTTTTAAATTTTTATTTATTTATTTTTTCTTGTTTCAGAACCTTTGTTTGTTTATTCACTCATTTTTAGGACCGGCTCAGCCCGCCCCTTGGGCAGGGCTGGCGCAGCATGTGGTGCTGGGGATCGAACAGCGGTCCCTGAAGCCGCCCAAGCTTTCCCAAGCAGGCGCTTTAGACCACTGAGCCATCCTGCCAGGCCCAGATGTGGCATTTTTATACAATGGATACTACCCAGGTATAAAGAAAGGGTAAACTCAAGGCTTTTTATAGATAAATGGATACAATTAGAGACCATACTCATAAATGAAACAAACCAGTTGCATGAGTAAACAATGTACTGCCTCTATAATGTGAGAAAATAAGATCCAAAATATACAATAGATATAGTGAAAGAGAAAGAAACTGCTCAAAAACAGTAGAATTGGGATGAGGGAAAAGAGAAAAGGAAGGGGTAAAAAGAAAAGATATGTGTATATGCATAAGATAGCTAAGATAACTGTACTACTAATTTCTATTAGTTCACTGAAAGGAACAGTTAGTGCTTATGGTGTTTAGTCAATTTTGCATGCCTATATTTGGTAGCTTTTTATTATTATAAATAATAAATTTTTTATTCATTTTAATGAGAAAAAAGATAAAACAGCAGTGAGTTTCAAAACAAGTTAGTAGGGGGTCTCGCAGTGCATCGGTCCGACGTCGCCTCACTGGCGAGGGTCTTGGAGGGGTTGGGCTGGAGCTGGACGCACGCGGCTGCAGGTGAATTGCAGGATGACTGACACTTCTGAAGCTATTCCAAATTTTGAAGAGATGCTTGCAAACAGATTCACAGAAGATGACAAAGAATACCAGGAATATTTGAAACGACCCCCTGAATCCCCTCCAGTTATTGAGGAATGGAATAGCAGAGCTGGTGGGAACCAAAGAAACAGAGGCAATCGGTTGCAAGATAACAGACAGTTTAGAGGTAGGGACAGCAGACGGGGGTGGCCAAGTGACAATCGATCAAATCAGTGGCATGGACGATCCTGGGGTAACAACTACCCACAGCACAGACAAGAGCCTTACTATCCGCAGCAATATGGACAATATGGTTATAACCAGCGGCCTCCGTATGGTTACTACTGATAGAAATGGTG